>VZSV01000021.1:341438-386519 GCA_013398735.1 Nothocercus julius
CGCAGTCCTGAGCCACCTGCTGTAGGTGACCCTGCGTGTGCAGGGGGGTTGGACTAGATGATCTCGAGAGGTCCCTTCCAACCTTAAGCATTCTATGACTCTATGATTCTGTGATTCTTAAATGGTGGCTTATATGCAATAATATACTAACAGCTATTGGGTGTGCTTTCTCTATGCTCTATATTACAGACGTGCAAGAGTTTATAAAAACAAGACCCAATTTTTCAAACAACAATTGAAAATCTTCTATTCTAAAAACATTGTTGCAAAAGGTGACCTTTTTAACCTTTGTTACCTTTTTTTTTTTAAAGAAAATTTCAATTTGGAAATACTGTGACAGTTTGTGGCATACTGATATTTCAGACATTTCCCATGGCAAAATGACAGTTTCACATACTTCACTTCAGCATCTCAGCAAGAGAAGAAAACTACACACACTGTAATCAGTTCAGGGAGCACCACATACGCAGAACAATGGTGGGATAAAAATCCAAACTATAACTCCCATGAGCACTGTGGTATTTTTCAAAAAAAATGTTCAGTTTTCAATTTTGAGTGCAAAGTCATCATCTTCTAAAGAATAGTTGCCTATTTCCACCCGATCTAGTAAACGCCTGGCTAGCAGTGGGAGTACATCTAGACACAGGCTCAACTCTCTGTGGCACATCTGCATATGCTAACATTTTGTTGTTGTTGTTTTTGTTTGTTTGTTTGTTTGTTTTGCCGCAGACTTGTGGCAAATTATGGCAGGTACAAAAGATGTATCTTGTTATCTGGTGTGTAACACTGCAGGAGAGACATAAAACTCCACTAAAGTATCCAGCCTACTACTGTATTGTTGGTAGCTTAATAGTAGTAAACAGAGGTCAGTGTTAAAGTCGATTTGATTTCATTTACCACTTACCACGTATTCTGTACATCAATCACAGACTATGAGACTTCGTGGCCCCTTCCACAGGAGGAAGGAGGGCCTCAGAGTTACGGCATTACACTTGAGTTTAAGTGATTTGGGTTCCATTTCCAATTCTCTTATGGAATCTCAGGCAAATTACTTAATCCACCCGTTCCTATCCGCAAACTGGGAAGACGATAATCCTTCTTTTCTCCCTCCTGTGGTTTATTCACTTAAAAAGTACTTCAGACCAGGAACTGCCCTACAGCAGATGTCTGTGCGCAGGGCTGAGCACTGCCGAAATCCAGCTCTGACTGAGGAAGGTGAGACCATAATAACAGCAAAAGTAACATATATTACAGCAAAAAACACGCAGATGGGCATGAGTATGTGTAGAAGACAGGCCAGCAAGTGGAAGAGCTGGAGACGGGCCCTTCAAAGGCCTCACGAGCCAGCCACAGCCATGAGGTGCACGATGCCCCACCTCAGCCTTTTGGGTAGTCATCAGAGCGGCAGAAGGGTGATGCTGCCTGGCACCTGCCGGCTTGGGAGGCCTCACTGCCCACGACCTTCACCGGGATCACTCGGGGAGCACTTGCGTGACAGAAGCCTAGCGCTTCACCCTGCGGGGCTCACGACAGCCACAGTGCCTGTCAACGCATCCTACCACTTGCTGCTTACGCAGACATTTTTTTTCTTCTCTTTTTCTTTTCCCTTTTCTATTTTTTTTTTTCTGATATATTCATCGCCAGGCTGCAGACACCTCGTTAATCTGTTTAGGACCCCTCCGCTCTGTTCATCGGCTCATAAACCCATTGCCTCGGAGGCGCCACGCTCAGGGACACCGGTGCCAGACCAGCACACAAAACCCAATTGAGTTATGTAGCAGGCAGCCAGGCCCTCGCATTCATGCTTCTGCCCGTGTGGGGAATTGCACGCCTTATGTGGCAGCAGCCACTTTATTAAATATCGATTTAAATCACAGCCTTTAATCAAATCGGATGGAAGACCTTTCTCACCTCCCCGTCCCTCCTCCTCCCCATCCCACCCCATCGCTTCCTGCGCTGCCCCTCTCTCCAGGGCCCCTTGCCGGCTTTGCGCGATGACAGCGGCGCTCGGGAATGAATAGTTAGCGAGTGGTTCGGCAGCCACCCCTTATCAGCAGTAACAAGGCATTTGCAATAATCGAGTGATGAAATGTAAATGGGCAGTAATGAGCACAATTACATCCGCTGGGGAACCATCAAAGCTGCTTCTTTCCTCCCAGACAGATGAGCTCCCTCGTGGCTGCTGCTGCCGCACACGCACAGAGACCAGCAACGAGGGAGGTGGCACCGCGACCAGCAGGCCAAAGGAGCCAGGCAGCAGCGGAGGCTGCCTCGACCGCCGCCTTTGGTGCTTATCCCTCACCTCCTTCCCTCCCTCGCGCTCCTGAGGGATGATTTGATTTGCAGCAATGTTTGAAAACTGCCTCATTGCGCTAACAAGATTAGCTGAGCCTGTGTCTGCTTGATACACTGGAAATGTGCGGGGTGACTTGAGCTGGCTTGAAGCTGAAACGGGAAGGTTGCCAGGGAACAGGCCCCACCACCACTTATGTCATCCTTGCCGGCTGGGAGCCAGCGGGGGGAAGCACTGATACATTCCGGGAATGGGGAAAGTCCTCAGCACTTCCCTAACCTGCCTGACATCTGGGAATTGCCCACAGAGGAGTAAACATCTCCAGCTGTGCAACCTGGCTTTGCCACTCGGTTTATCCTGCATGGTTCGTGCGGGCAAATAGTGCTAGGGAAAAGTTAAAGAGCAGGGTTAAAAAGGTGGGTTGCAGAGAACCTCACATAGCTGCATTTGCTGTGTGTTCACTGTACCCCTCCACGTTCATTGTGTCTCACAGAATTTCACCTCAATTTCCAACCCAATTGTCAGCATCCTCATTTCCTTTTTTTAAAACCATTCTATCAGTGCAGAATTACTGTGAGAGTTAACTTAAGAAGTTAAGGAAACCTCATAAATTGAAATTCTTCCAAAAAAAAAAAACTCATCGAAGGATGTCTAGAACACCTAAGTCTCCAACTGAAGGTCACACTAAGTTTTGCCCCTGATATTTCCTTGCATTAAAACCCTCTTTAACTATGCATTCACATGGAGAAGTCCTACGCAGGCAAATCTCCTCCCTGCTGAATCTCACCTCTGAAACCCGGCGCAGTGCGGGCAGTCCACGACAGCCACGCTGCTGTGGGTAGAGCCACGGAGAAGGCTCCGCGTTGCATACGGCATGACCCAGAAACACGGCAGCCCACTGCAGGGTGGGAAAAGGGGGGTTGCAAACCCAGGAGGGACAGAGAGATTGTAAAGATTTAAGTTTCATTTTCAGCAGTGGATTCCACAGGTTCCCCCTAGAAATATTCCCTCTCATCCCACTTTAATCTGCTGCCTTTTAATTTTAGAGAGCATCCTGTTTTCTGAGTCAGGTATGGACAGATGAGACCAATTGCCACAGAAACATGTGCATGGGCACATGTGCAGCAGCAACCCCTCTTTTGCAAGCTGCCTCTGGAGATGAGTGGCCAATATACTAGTTAAGGAAAAAAATCCTGCACATTGTCTGTCTCAGTCTGGTATTTCACCCGCCTGCTTTCGTGCCAGGAAACAGCTCGCTCCTGGATGAGCGCATGGAGTAAGATGGTTGACTCTGCTGACTGTCAAGGATGGTGTTCCTGATGACCTGAGGAGGCACTTAATACTATGAGGATCTCCCTGCCCCCATTATCTGAGTGTTTGCAACTGCACTATTTTCAATACACATTGTATTTAGAAATACACCAGGATCTTCTACTTATTAGAAATGCAATAGCTATTAAATTGTATTAGTTATTGACCTTAACAGCAATAAACTGTAGCAAGAGTAGTCACTGTAAACACTGTTAAATCATAATCAGTTGGCACAATGTGGGTATTTCTCAACATTTGCACTATGTTCTGTAAAATGCATTAGATCACAGTACATAAAAATGTGAGAGTGCTGCATATGATTTTGAAACGTACTGAGTTTAAAGACATATTCAATCAATTTATCTTTTAACTTACAGCTTCGCAAAAGCTATTAAACAACACTGTGAGCCTGGAGGCCACACATATGTTAGAGCCCTGGAAATGTAAAGAAGTTCACTTGAACCCCTTAATAATGACCTTGACCTACTGAACAAGGTGTATGTATTGTCAACAATTCATCTCACTCTTGACCCTGGCAAAATGCCTAACACTTGAATAGTTACAATGGGGGAGGAAAGGCTTTTTTTTTTTTTTTTTTCCTTTCCCCTGGTGAAATGGGCCATTTTTTTTTTCCCTGTTTAGCAAAATCTGGAACACAGATCATTAGAATGCTTTTGGCAGCTAATTTGAACATC
This sequence comes from Nothocercus julius, assembly GCA_013398735.1. Taxonomy (NCBI): domain Eukaryota; kingdom Metazoa; phylum Chordata; class Aves; order Tinamiformes; family Tinamidae; genus Nothocercus; species Nothocercus julius. The sequence goes on from VZSV01000021.1 coordinate 345,738, forward strand.
AGTGACTCAACTTTGAGAAGGAAGCCTTTTTCTGCCCTAAAGAATCTCAGAGAGTTTTCAGACTACAGTAATTGAAAAATCCCCAAACACTCACTCACAGAGGAGATACACATTACTGCAGGAACAGTCTACAAATTGTAAAGTATTCAATTTACATTCTCAGTACCTCAGGGCAGTTGTGAAGAATTTATATCTTCAGAAACCTTTGAACTAACAAAAGATAACATTTCACAGCAAAGTCTACTTGCATAAAAGTTTTTTAACTCCCTTCATTCTTATTCTGAAGGAAGTCTGTCTTGCACTTTGGGAACCAAGGCTCAATGTGCATGTCTGAGATGCTGAAAAAGAGATGGAGGAAGAAAATATAGGTGTTAAAAAACATATAAATGGACATACTGAAACTCATTTGAATCATGAGTTCATTATTCACCATTATTCACTAATTCACATGATGAATTCTTGCTCTGAATTTGATGTCTTTTAAATGATACTTGGGCTTCATTATGTCCAAAGGTTCTCATTTACTTTAAGGCCCTTAATGCATTTACGTCTTATAGCACATAGGTTACAGAAGCAGCTGCACTGGGGGTGACAGCAAGGAAACCTTTTACTTCCCTGTGAGCATCAGCTGGGACTATGTGTATTATCACATCTCATCAGGTCACTTGACTACATGGCCCATCCATGCCACACTGTGGCTTTATCTTCTTGGACTCCATTATTTTAATATAAGTAGTATGATACTCAGACTGACACTTTCTGAAACTGAAACAAGAATTCTTCTCTTTAAGAGTATATTAATGTGTGTATATATATATATATTTTTTTTTAATGGAGTCACTTCATAGATTATATTACTCAAATTTTTATCAACAAATCAACATTTTCAGAGGTTCCACGGTAAACCATATAAAAAAATCAATTATTTATTTAGGACCAAAGAACCTTAAAGGATTAATGGAATAGTAAGTAACTTCAGGGACATTAACTTTATGCTTAAGTCGCACAGAAGTCAAAGATATTGTTTTTTTAGCATTTGAGCACACTGAGAGGGAGACAGGGAGCACTGATTGAGTAGGGTTCAAGCTCGCAGAATCAGACCCATTTTTGTAAAGCCAATCAGTAATAGAAACAGGGAGCACATTTGCTAGCTAGAAAATGATCTCTTCCTCTTCCTTTTCTCATGATCAAAGAACGCTCAATATAATTACTAATCTAATGACATCCTTTTGCTTTAACTGTTTTTTAACATTTCTACAGAAAAAAGAGATGGGATGAATGACAAGAAAAAATCTGCTTCAAGCCAACCCTAAATCTGTGATTACCATATTCATGTCCAACACTAAGCATTATGTGGAAACATTAATGAAAGTTTTAAAATGCAATTGTTGGTTAAAGTTTTTTTCTCCATTCTCTATAAAGAAATTGATAAATGTTTCTATTAACTAATAACCCAGGAATCAACAGCCTTATAAAACCGGTTTATTCAGCCCAGAAAATTAGGCAATCCATCATGACTGATTTGCTCACATTTTCCCCTGCAAATAAGTGAGATGAAAACTTTAAAACCAATAAGATAATGCACTTAACAAATTCAGCTGAGAGAGATGGATAAACTAAGATGCCACTGGCATCAGTTAAGGAAAATCGGTCGTGTTTCCAATTATTTGAGCAGATTTTGTATCCCAATTTGCTGCCAGACTGGCTGCATCCCCCACTCCCCTCTTTCAAACCAAATCATCTGATCTTAAATCAGAACTAGCTCATCATATCACACTATGAAAGGCCAACAGGGGATAAATGACACCAGATGTTATATGAGTTTTCTTTTAGGCTTTCATTTCAGACTTACTGCATTCCCCATGCTGCTTTTTACTTGTCAAAAACTAAAATGTGCTTTGATAGATAACAACCCTATTTTCTTCACTGCCTGAGCTTAGAGAATACCATTAAGTATTGATATTGATGGTGCCTAACTAGGGAATGCAACCTGGGATTGCAGAAAGCAGGATCCTGGGATCCTGAGGTGTCTTTCAATCCCGTGGATGTATTTTCTGCTGTTCCCAGGGCTTTTCTGTCATAGATATTGGGAGAGGGCACATGCTGTGTGATTTTACAGCACAAAATATGAGCACACAGATAGGCAGGAAGAGCGAGGAGGGGCAAGCACGCTCAGACACATAACTCTTCGGCCCATCTGCTGCCACTGTCTGAGCTGCCGACGGAGGCGATATCGTACTGAAAGACTAACAATGAACTTCGAAGGCTGCACGGAGGCTTGCCAGTACAAAATCCTAGGCACCTTGCTAGTATTTCCTCTGCTGATGGTCTGGAGTCACTGTGTGCTCATGCAGCCTGGAAAAGGCTAGAAAACGGCAGAAAGGAGCTGCAGGCACTGCTTTCCCACAGTGGGAGAAGCTCATGGGCATCCCCAGCAACTCAAGGGTGCAGGGCCTGGGAGAAGCTGTTTGGTAAAGGATAAATCCAGGGAGCCTTTCTTGGCGCGGACACCCGTTCAAAAGCCAGCTTGGCCATGTGCAATACACTAAATGCATTCGCAGGCTTTTCAAATGGCTGGCTGGTGCCACAAAGAACCTGCTGGAAAGAAAATGAGACCCACAGTGGTGAGGGGGCAGAGAAATATATTAATAACAATTAACTAACCTCAGTCTTAAAGGGGAACAAACACGTATTTTCATACTGTTTCAAATGACTTTTCTTAAGAGCTATGCTCACCTTCTGTAATTGCCACAAATATTTTATTAAGAAAATGCCCAAGCAGCAAACAATCTTTAACCAACGCTTAACCCCTGGGTGCCTGGTAACATCGCCTCGTAGTGCTGTACCACTTCAAGATGGTGTAATTCCCTCACAGCTGCTCTAGGGTCCTTCTTCACCAATCTGAAATGTTCTATTGCATGTTCTGACGCTGAATTCAGATCCATTTAAACATCAAAATGATTCTTCCCCTCCAGCCCTTTCTACTGCCCCAGTGCTTCCTGCAGTCTCTGCATTTCTGCCCAGGCTTGTGTTTTCATTTCCTTCCCGTGGTACAGTCACTGCTGCAGCTCACACAAAATACGCTCAGTGAACAAAATGCATCAGGAAGCCAGGAGCTGTCAGAAACCATGACTTATAGCATTAAAGAGCATCAGTTTGATTTGGCTGACACTCTGCAATATCTACGTAGCACAGCATCACTTGATACCAAAGATGAGCTGGCCTCAGCTTCCATCCCAGCAAACCTTTACAGGAAACTAGAAATCCTCACCAACTGACTCGTGCAAGCAAGTGATAATGCAGAATACCCAGGGTACAGGGAGGGGGGCTGGCAGCAGTTACAGGCTGTGCTTAGCCACACCAATGTAGAGATTGGTGTCCTTCTGGATTTGCTTTTACCCCAAAAAATTGGCCAAAGACAGTGCATAAAGAAAGCAGACAACAGCAACTTTTAAATGACAGAGATGATGGCAAAGAAACTTCACTGAGTATCTCACTGAATATCACTCTTTCAACAGTAGGAGTAGTTAGTTACTTTAAGATAAAAGAATAACAAAATTGTGCCAGATTTGATTCACATTTACCTTCGGTACTACTATATCATCCCTTTTATTTCCAGGAGAGGTAGGCAAGAGCTCGGTTGGAGCAAGAGCTCACCCCCTACTTAAGAATAAATACCCTAGCAGTTGCTTATCCGCTGTCTTCATGTACTGTGTCTTTCAAATCAAACAAACAGAATAGGGCTTAAAGTGATAAGTAAGCTTAGTGTTTTAGTAAGCCAGCTTACTAAACCAGAACCAAGAAATTGTGGAAGTTAATTAGGTAAAATGACAACAGAGTCCACTGTGTATTCAAACTACTGCCCACAAAAAGCAATGGAAGAGCCCGTTTTAAAATGCCTGCTTATTACAGATGAAGTCTGATATGCTAGCTAGCAGATTAAAAGAAAGATCTCCAATCCTCTCATGTTCTCTTTCAGTGGTGATTTATCTTCATGCATCCAGCTAGGCACGTGCTTACCTGCTTTGTAGGAAAGGAACAGGTTGCTGCCTTTGGCTGCGTGCATACAAAAGACAAAGTCTGTGACTCAGTGTTCCTCTAGCATCATCAGAGGGGTCCTCCCTACACCCACCAGAAATATGAAACCCCTGGTCTGCCTGTAGCCAAGCTAAGTGTGGATCCAGCTGGGCTGTCATGGGGAGATGCATCTGGGATGCCACCACTGATCCCCTTTCAGGCCACAACAGAGCCACGTGGGTTTGGAAAGGTGTCATCCTGCATGCTGGCACTTGGCGTTTTCTGCCTATTTGAGCAGGCGGTCTTGGCACCTTAGATATGCCTTCCTGTAAGGATTTTAGCAATTAGTTTCTGTGGCAGAAACTTTTGCTCAAGCTAAAGATTTTAAGTGAAAATGGGAAGCCAACTGTGGAAAGTGTTTCATGAACAGCCACCCTGGAAAGTTTGTTTGTCGAGTCTTGGATGGAAAATAGCCCACACAACAGAAACTGCAGGAGTCAGATTGGAATCAGAGCAATGTGACCTGCAATAGCAAATGCTGACTACTGATCTCAACCAAACAAACTACAGGCCAAATACTACAAATAGGAATTACTTAGCTAACACATTGGCAGAAACAGTAGATTTAAGAAAATCAACAATCTGCACACATATAAGTCATAAAACAGGAGCAAAATTAATCAAATAAATTACTTCTCCCACAGCCTTCTATTTAGTGCAGCTAAAACCCCTCACTTCTTTAGGCTACTAATGGAGTAAAAATGCCATGTTCCATCATTGACCTGCCTATAGGAGCAGACTTAAATTATTGCATACCCTCTTCTCTTGCTGCAGGGTTATCTCCCTTTACATTTGCTCTGATCTGATTTAAGACACATCATTTCCTAGATTGAAGCTAAAAGGAACAACATTGAAATACCCCCAACAATACCCTCTTGAAATAAAAGTCTGAGAATCCACAATAGCCACACAGGTATCATTGGAGCACAGAAGAGCAATTTGGAATTTCCCAGCGTACAAATGTGTGAATATTTGCCTTCTCATATCTTTCCAGTTGAGAATGAGGCAGCCAAGTAACGGGATTTGAATGCATATTGGCTTGCTGCCTCTGCTGTTTTGATTTGCAGACTGGCCAAGCAGAACGCAATTAGTGGTTATTGACACCCTTACAGGAAGCACTCATAAGGGAAATGGGAAATTGAAAATGTCCTTTAAAAGATGGAAGCAAAATACTGTATCAAAGCTTACTGGTAAATCAGACGAGCCCGGAAAAGTGCTCAGTCAGAATATTTGTATTTCTGTATCATTTAGGAAAATCCTATTATGGCTTTAGCCACAGAGACATCCCTGGTGTGTAAGATAGAGGCAGTTCATAAAATACATAGCATTTTCAGCTTGAAAATAGGGCAACCTATTGCTTTCTGTAGATGGCTATGTTACACCCCAGTTCCCATCAATAGAACATAATCTCATTGCAGCAGGCTATACTCAATATCAATGAAACACTGGTATTGTAGGTATTTGCAGACTGCCAGTACCTAAAGGACAGAAAGACTTTGTGTTTTTACAGAGGCCAATATCTCTAGAACATATTTATGAAACAAAGCAGCATACCAAGGAGGCAAACTAGTTATACACGTGTCCGCAGAGCCGTCCGCAGGCATTTGTTCTGGCTGCCTCCCCTTTCCTCTCTTTTCTGACACTTTTTAACATTCCCACCTTCTACTTTACAAGTTTCACTAGCAAAGTCAGTTATGCAATTAGTCCCCTGCCAATTAATGCCAAATTAGATGCCTGCTGACAGCATTCCCAAGCACTGACAGAGTCTGTGGTAATAATCTGTAACCAGGATAACTCCTAATGCTCTGAGGGGGTCTGCATTTCTCTCTGGGGGGTGGGGAGAGAGAAAGAGGAAAAAGTTGCACGTTTGCTTATGCCATCTGCAGTCAGTGCAAACATAAAATAAGTTTTGTTGTGCAGTTATCCCAATGATTAAAATATAATAGGCTAATGAGATTACAAAGCTGATTGTGAACAAGACCAATTGTGTTAATTGGAGACTCCTGAATGGCAATTTGAGCTGCTGCCGCTGCTGAGTTTTGAAATATAATCAGTTTTACTAATTTTATCTGATTTCTTAATGAAGCTTGCCTTGAGCAATTGTTCTATGTGTTCTTTAGCAAACAGCGTGTGTCATAACTGCTGACATTAATCTTGATTAGTTTAGTTAAAATAAATAGTTATACTTGGGCGGCTTTCAGAAAATACATCAGAGCAAATGTAATGTTAGGAAGAGATGGAGTTTTAGTTATTGTATTTTTTTTTTCTGCATTGTATTTGCAAAGTCCTAACTGTGAAACATCTTTCTATTGTGACCTGATCTCTTTCAAGCTCCCATATCTCTTATACATGTTGCTAACTTTCCATACAGAAGGCATTTTTGACTTGCAGAGAAAGAGGGATAAGGGCAGTATCTTCATTATGGAAAAACCTTTACAAAGAGAAAAAGAAATATCCCTCAACAAAGCCCATTTCAGAAAAAAAAAATGACAAAGAGCTTTTTCATGCATGAATCTCAAAGTTGGCACATACATTCTCTCCAACTCATGTTCCAGCTGCCAGTACTAGCACTCAAGCCTTATAGAAAGGATCTCTCTCTCATATAGCTTATTTATTTTTATGGTGGATTAATATACTTAGGATGGCTCTTTGGAGCTTTCATAGTGCATTTGATGGGATGCTGTACCATACTGCTGCTTGCAAAGGGACACATAAACATCAACAAAAATAATCCCTGAGCAAAGGAGAAATGGAAAAACTGGTGTGGTCTGAATTAATGGTAAACATAGGTAGAGATTGTTCATATTTCAAACTCCTATTATATTATGGCCTCACCTTTATAAGGACAACCCTTTTATAATTAAGACAATGGCTAAATAGACTGATAGGTATTATACCTCTTTTTAAAGCCAGTATACTTATATGACAACATAATTTGCATGTACTTATTACTGTAAAATATGTGGATTTTATATGTCACTGCATTGATTAGGTACTTGGGTGATAAATAGAAACCATTTTGGGAAAGATGATATAGGGTATATTAAACATTTATTTCATCCTCTTTTTATAGTGAGCACTGATATGGTAAATTGGAAGTGTTTAGTCTGGCCTGGATAGCAATCTATGTCTAATTAAGATCAAGATATGTATAACAAACAGTCTAGCTTTTAATCCATATGCATGCAGCAATTTCTTTAGTCATGAGGTTTTAGAAAGAATTATGAAGGTTTTCCTCCAAAACGTGGTATTCTGGAATATCAGAGAGTCTTGGGCAGCAGCTCACACACAGATTGTGTGTGGCTGCACCAGTTACCAGAGGGCTGCACCAGTTACCAAACAGTGGCATTGTCCACTCCCAGACATAAGGATGAAAGTCTGGATTTTCTACCTGAAATAGTGTTTCCTCAATACTTAAATGCACGACTACTTAAAACACCGCAATTGGAAAAGGTGTCAGCTTTTTAAAGGTGGCTTTGACTTTTATGGAGAAGCTGACATCTCTTCTGTGTTTTTATCTTTTATCACTTCCTGCCCCTGAAACTATTGGCTTTTATTAAAAATATATTTCCTGTCCTGCTTAAATATTGAGCTATAAAACTTCAGGAGGGGGAAAAAAGGAGATGTTTCTACAATCACCTTTGTCTGAAAGAATCATAATTTTAAATCATTATTCAGGCCTATAATTCAAACCCTCATCTGGAGCTGCATTGTCCCATTACTCAGAGTCCCTAAAACTCCTTATAACCTTTTTCAGACACATTTAAGTTTCAAAGTGACCAGACTCGTGGCTTCTGTATAAGGCCTGCTTCACTCAATGAGTCAAAAATACATGTGAAATTGAATTTGTATATTCTCACTTCCACTTATTAAATATGAAAAAGTATGCTTAGTGAGCATCTACTTTTACCCCTCTCTGCTTTCCTTAATGAGAGCTAATTGAATAGAGCTACCTTCATTTGGCAGGACACATCACGAGGGCTTGTCTAAACTTAGAAATTTACTGAGATAACTATTCTAAAATGGTTGAGAAATATCCCTACAGCTTTCTACACAAATAGCTCTTCCAGAGCAATTATTTCAAATGAGCTATTTTTATAAATTTTCAAGTGTATAAAAGTCTCAAATCTAATATCTGTCTAGCATTACCCAATTGCTTTTTATGGATCAGCCTATCTGAATAGGTCGCGTTGTAGTAACAAGCAGAATGCACTGATGTTGGCTCTGGTTTGCTTTCGTGCGATATGCATGACACTATACAGCAGCTTTAGTGTCACTGATAATTTGGCCATATGTGATATGGAAGTCAATCCTAAAGCACAAGGTGCAAATTCCTAGCCCCAGACAAGCCCTATTTAAGGGTGCCACACAGATCACTTTGCAATATTTTTTTTCACATTTCCACTTTCCACTAGGACTGAATAATTTATTTCTCAAGTGCTTTCCCTGCAATTTACAGGCAGCTAGACTGCTGTAACTTTAAAGGTATATTAGTGTGTGATAAGCCCTATTTTAGGTCCTTGCTGTGCTCTGTGCAAGAGTGGTGACCAACTTTCAAAGCTCACACATATTTCTTTGGGGTCTGGCAGCACACCAAAACAGCAGCCTCCACTAAAACAGCCTGGATTCAGCAGGCAGGGATTGATCCTTTCTTGTTATGTGTGAGAACCATTTCCCTCAGCATGACCACTGCTTTAATCATGTATTTTAAATATAAACAGAATGACAGATTTTACAGTATAATCTGGTAGGCACAGCAGCCTTTTAGAAGAATGAGTCATTAAGCTAGAAGCTATGTTTAAGTAGAAAGGACAGACAACAGGAAAGGGGAGGAGAGAGAGGGAGACAGAAAGAGAGAGAGATTGGTTTTGTTCATGATTTAACACACAACTGTGATCGGCCCGCCTCTAAAATGTACTGCTGTAGCAGATATAAACTTCACTATAAGCAGGGTACAAAAAAAAAAATGGCAATACAGAAGAGCTTGAGAACCATGGTGGGCACAGAAAGGAAATAGGAATTTAAAAATTTTCTCTTCCCTCCAGCTGCTTTTCTGAAATGGAACACACATTTTTATTGTAATATTGTTCCTGTTGTTCCTGTTGCTGTGCTGGTGTAAAGAGACAGAAGAGAGGGAAGGCATGGTGAGAAAGGCAATGTCTCTCATTAGACCAACTGATATAAGTGGAAAAAAAACAGACAAGTGGAAATAAAGATGTGTTATCTTTTCCCTGTTTTCAAGTCAAGCAGTTTAAAAGAAACTTCCATTCTACTAAAACACTAGGCCATTTTTTGTTTGGAGGATAACTAGATTGCAGCTAACATTGATACATTAATCAATTTGAAGAGTGAGCTTCTGGTACAGTTTTCATTTACACTACTAGCACTTTGTATCAAGATGGGCAGGTTAAATATAATTTATATTCTTGTTTTAAATTTATTTTACATTGCTGTTATTAGTGTAAACAGGAATCAAACCCTTTGCTCTCAAACTACTCCTTTAGGCAGCTTAAGAAACAGAGACCCAAGTGTGAAACTGATCTTATTCAGTTGTTGTCTCACTTGTTTTAACAGGAAAAAAAATCTGTTCTTATTTCTATGAATGGAAATCTGTGTGTAAGTCTATAGAGATCACAGGTACACAGATGGCACAGGAGAATCTGCTAGCTTTGCTGTAATTCAGTATTTATGTTTGTTCATCAAGTGCACACAGCTTTCTGTCTCCTTGATTAGAACAAGGAGGATTTACCTAATTTAACTATTATTATCTTTAATGTTTTGTTTATGAGTTGCATTTTTAAGTTTGAGCTCCTAGTCAGAAAGCATGGAACGAATAAATCTTTAAACTTGCAATTAGTGGTGGTATGATCTTAGGAAATTTATTTTCCAATGTATGATTTGAATTCCTTATGCAACTGAATATAAAGGACCTGTGCTGCACAAGTGATCATTGCACTGGTATTCCCAAAAGCTCAAGGACCCTGTGTGAGCAGTGAAATTTTCAGCCATCTCAAGGGAACAGGTTTATACACCTGAGTCACCAGGAACGATTAAAGCAGATCAAAGAAGCATGAGCGTGATTTCATCCAGTTAGGTGCCATTTGGAGCTGTTACAATAGACCATACTGCAGTGACAGGATGCAGCAAAAGGAAGGGAGGTGAATCTGAAGGGGCCTTGTGGCTCCAGAAAAGCTTAGGGACAGCCATATGTGTGTGTAAACGGAGGGCTATCTGAAGAGACAACCATGGTGCTTGCTAAACCCGTGTCTGTAAATGGGATCATGCTGACCTGCCTAGGATGGAGGACCGTGATCAGCTGGGTTTCCCATTTGCTCTAGGGAATGAGTAATAACTCTTTTTTTCTATTCTTCATTCAAACTATGGCATTTGTAAACAAGAAGCAAACTCATACCAGATGGGATCTTATTTTTCAAAATGCAAAGACCAAGTCGTTATTTAATCCTTCCAATCTGATTTACTATGTCAGGCATCTCTTCTGTTGTTAATCTTTGAACTGCCCTTGGAGATGGTAAGCACTCAAGAATTTGGGCTTTTTTCTCCTCCTCATCCGGAAAGCAGAGTGACATATTTCCTGATTCTTATGATTTCTCTGTCACCTTCAAAGCTTAAGTAACAGATGAATCAACCACATCACAGACTTTAGAAGCCTTTCACACAAGACATGCATGCCTCTGCCTTCTTCTCCTCCTTCAAGCAATTCTACATACATGAAAAAAGCAAAATTATGGTATCTTCCTTTAATTCTTCACATATTTTTTATGCTGTATCACACCTGTATTTATGAGACATTTTGCTGATCTTTTTCCCCCGTTTTCTCAAGTAGATCTACTGAAAACATAGAAGGTTGTTATATTCCCAGGCAACATTTACTTGTAGGTAAGAAACCTTTTTTTATGATTAAATCTTTTTTTTTTTTTTTTTTGTAGGTAGGATTTACATATTTACGTATTAGTTTTATACTATTGTTTCTTTACAATAGGGTCATTTCAATGTATTTTTTCACATAGGGCTGTGGCTTTCTCTGAAAGCCTGTAATATACAAAGAAAATGTTTTATGCAACAAATGAAAACTATATAATTTCACAAAACAAAAGCAAAAAATACAGATTAAAGTGGGTTTAAAAGACAAAATTTTCCTATAAAGGCAACCTAACACTTAAACAGGCACGTACTTTTAACTATATGAATATTCCCGCTGAAATCTAGGACAGGGAACTGTATTTAGAACGAGTTTTAAACACTCTTGTGACCAACTGGGGTTGTAACAAATTTTGCGTTCAAGCATAACAGGATTAACAACCATAGGAAAAAAAAAAAAAAAAAAGTAGGCTAAAGATTTATCCCGGGTTGCCTGTCAAGTGATTTTATTCCTGATGCTTCTCCTCCATAGGATAAGCAGCACAGCAAGCACGCGGAGCCGCTTACAGGTCGACCAGTGCCAGGGCAAACGGACCAATGTGCAGGGGAGGGCCGATCCACTTTTCCTTCCAGCACCGGGACCTAAAGAGTTGGAAAGGAAAAGGAAAGTCTAGACCCTATTACTGTCTGTTTGCAGGGGAGTGCTGTGGAGCTCAGCCTGGCTGCTTTTTTTACCTTTTTTTCCTCTCAAATTAAATCAGAACTGACAGAATAAGGAAAAGTTTTAGCACATTTGGAGGTTGAAAGCAGAAAGACTGACTCGTTCACGATGCTTGCTTGATTTGTAATTTGGAACAAAAAAAAGGAGCATCCAAGCTAGATTTTTCAAGCATACACCAAGCACGAAGAGATGCCAGGCTTAGACCTTCCTCGTGACATCACCAGATGCAGAGCTGGGAATGACTCTGCAACATCCCCTGCAGCTAAATAGCCACAGAGGTCACTGCAGCCTCCTTAAGCAGCCGAAATCCATGTGCTGCCCTCTACACATTTCCATCTGCGGAGGGCCTTGTGATAATTATACAGTTTGGGATGTGGAAGAGTTCACAAATTGACACAGGGGACTTTTCATAAATAAACAATGAAGAGAACTGGATAAAAAGATTAAAACAAAGGTGTGATATAATGGCAAAGTAAAAAGGAAGAACAAACTTTCTTCAGTTTGAAGAGCAAAATGTTTCCTTTATTGTTGCCTTCCTTCCAGAAGAACTTGTGATCTCATGAAAAATTAACAAAAACCAAGCAGACCTCTTTAGCTCTTCTTAATATCCTGTATTATAAACCATCTGATGAAAACAGCATCTTCATGCTGCAGAAACCGATTTGATCCTGTGTGTTCGTACATATACGTGTATGGAGGGAGTTTGGTAACCCAGTTCAGCTAGCTTGTGGAAGGAAAGCTTGATTATTTTCATCTTGTGGAACACCAGAATTGTTTAACTCCCATTCAAATTTTAATCATACAGATAATGCATATGTCTGGGAGTACTCCTTTTAGCTTTCAGGTTTCAAACCAAATATAATAACTGGTATGTTTCTTTCTGAGCAGAAAAGGTTGAATCCAGAACTTCAAGCTATGAAAAGAATCTTATATTTTCAAAAACCGTGCTTCCTCTTTCCCTTTATTAGCTTCCTAATGCCACATGGTTTAAGCACTGGCACAATAGTGTGCTAGTACTAGTTTTATGCCAAGGTCTTAAAAACAAGTCAAAGCACTGATCTTGTGAAATCACTAGTCAAGAGTTTAAAACTAAAGTTTCCTTTAGTACTAGCAGAATTTTTTACTGTAGTAATTTTTCTTTCAGGAACAAAGAATTTTTTCTTTTTTTCAATACATTCAGTTAGATTGGTTCCAAGTTTAGTTCAATCAGCACCAAGCAACCATTTGAGAGGTTTTTTATAAAAAAAAAAAAGAAAAAAAAAAAAAGATCTTTCAATTGTAATGCAAATAGTAGATTACAGAGAGCGAGATCTACCAGCTTGGAGGGCTTGATAGACTTTCTGAACATAAATGGTCAGTTTAACTATGCCATTATTTCCTATATTTAACATGTTTCTTTAACAGAAAAAAAAAATAGATATATTTTCCCTTGTACACATACATGAAATTTAAGATAGATTTATTTAGTTAATGAAAACTATTTTAAAATATTATATTTCTATGTTTTTAAAGATGTTGCCAGTTCTGTAAAAATAGGTTTTAACACAGATACCAAACAGAAATGATAGTCACCTAAAAAAGGGTGATATGGCACTCACCATGTTCTAACATTATTATAAGATGAAAACAAAGAAGATAACAAATTATATGAAAGTCTGTCTAAAGAAGATGGGTAATGTATCCTTCTGATTGATGACAAATAAAATGAGGTGGGCAGCTTACTTCAAAGGATATATTTACCCACATACTTTACAGCTGAGCAACAAATACAAGTCAATCATTCTAAAAGAAGAAAAGGGACAAATGCAAACACCACCAACAGATAACTTAAATCAAGCTATTTTCTCTGCCAATATACATCACGATTAAAATGAGCAATTTGAATCCTTAGGTATTAAATCAAATCAATGAAAGCTTTATCACACACTTATCACATGTATCACAGCCAGACCTTGGCACATGACTGCAATTTCAATCATAACTAATCACCTCAATTTTTAATTCACTGAATTTTTTATTTGTCTCTCCCTCCCAGTAAGCAAGCTTGTTAGGTACCCATATTCTGTGGTTGAGCTTCCTACAGCTTGATTTTACCCTAAAGAATTTGCAGCCCCTGAAGTCCGTGACTTGTGACGTATGTCAATGCCGGCCACGCTGCTGCTAGTAGTTGATGAAGCCCCCGGGAGCTGCAGCTGATGCAAGGCCTGAGCTGCACCATGGCTCCCCGTGCCGAGCATGATGCCCACACTGGTTATGATCACAGCTGGACTACCAGAGGATCCTGTGACACTCACACTCTGCAGGCGGGTTCCTCTCCGAGCAGAGCAAGGCCCTCTCCAGGTCTGCAGTGACCAGTCGCCGCAAGAGGATGGTGAATGTCAGGGCTGGAGCTGCCAGCTGGACCTCTCACCCCCATTGCCACCAGGAGGTTCCTGCTTTGGCATCTCCTGACAACTCTGTTCTGCTGGTTGAATTTCTCTGGCACGGGGTGTGATCTACCAGGAATGGAGCTGAACACATGGTAGCTTCTTCAACAGTCTGAATGTGCAACCTGCAACATGGGGATGATGAGTCACTGGACATTTCCTTTTTACTGGATCCCACCTGTTCCAACTTTTAACTCACTGTCTCGCGCTAGAATTGAAATTCAGTTTAGGGAAAGAGGGTCCAGATCGCACAAAAACTTCCAGCCAAAGAGCAGACTTCTCACAAGAGAAGAAATCTGATTCGTTTTATTTGTGGCAAATGTTCTTTCTGAGAAAATGGATGTATAAAACTGTAGGGTACAAGACAATGATAAAAAATGCAAAGAATTTTTAATATTTATCAATTGCACATACTGGTAGAAGCTGACCATAGCATATTTTAAAGCAGCAGGTCCTTTCTCATACAAAACTCACCAGTGAGGTTTACTGACTATCTAGAGACTGTCTACTTGTATTGAGATAAGTTAAAGCAGACCATAAGGACAATGTGAAGCGCACAGCTCTTTACAATTACCTTGTTCATGTGTCTCAAACTGGATATTAAGATATATTAATAAATAATAATACTCTTTAAAAGCCTCAACCCAAAGCAGTCAGTAAAAGTGACTTGTAGAGATCACATTCTCACAAATTACTTACATGTTTCTATTTAGGGATCTAAAACATTAACGGTAAGCATCAAGAAACTGTTGCTGCCTTTAGCTTAAAAAGCAGAAACTTGCATATAGAAAGGTTCTGCAGTTTCTCTAGAACTTCAAAGGTCTTGGGAATGCAGCTTCTGTCTTTAGCCTCAAAATCCTCCATCCCATATGCAGAAATGGGACACGTTACTGTAATAACTAGACTTTTCCTTAGAGAAGGCAGGTAAGCCTCCCCCTCTATTTTCTTGATATCATGTCTTGATCTTTCTTGTCAAACAACCTCTTACTGCTGATGATAGGGTGCTTAAAAAAAACGGTATGTGTAAAGGAAAGCTATGCCATATGGCAACTATAAAAAACAACATTACTAAAGGATTTGTGCAAATATTAAAACATACCTTGTACATTTTACTTGATATTGCTGGTGGTATTTCTTTGCTGCATTTCACAGTGGTATTTCATTGCTTCATAGAAAATTCTAATGGGATACTTTCATTTTTCCCCCCACTATTTTGTTACGAATAATATTTAGACATGTTCAGGTTGAGACATCACCACACATTTTTTTTGACATTGCTTAGTCCTATTGAATTAGGCTCAGTGCTAAAAGAAGACATCGTCCTTCACTCTTCCTCTACACCTTTTAACGAATGTCATCCAAATGGCGTTGCCATTGAAATATTGCAGGGAAATTCGTGGCATACTCAGAGCGCAGTGTGGGAATCTCTAAGGTTGTCCCTTACAGGTTCAGATTCAGCCCCTGAAGGTTTGCTCGAGTTTAATTTCACTGATCACACGGGGACAGTTATTTCTTGTTCCTGTTCGGCTCCTCTTTCACACACGCGCGCGCACACACACACACAGGGGATCTCTCTCTTTGTATTACACTTAAGTCCAGATTAGCTCTGGCCATTCCTGCGTGCGAGCCGAGAGTGACACGGCACTGCAGTGCATAAGACCTTAGGTGGCTCGTTTGCTTCAAGCCAATTTATTCACATTTGCAATGGTGAGATTGATTTTTATCCTGCATTTCTGAGTTTATTTAACTGATTCCAGTAACTGCCACAGAGGTGGGGGCAGAGAACGTCTTCAAGGTTGCTGTCATTTGGAATTTTATGTCCTTCATTTTCTCTCCCTCTGTATGCCTGTCACATCGGCTTAACTGTGAGTAGCATACTAGCCAGGACCTCTGGCATACTGTATATTAATAGAATATTGATATAGCCCAAATACTGTTGTGGGATTCATCATTTGGTAAATCCTCTGCCGTCTGCAGTTTTACAGAGCCGTTTAATTAGCAATTTTACAGCCTCCTATTCTCTCATTAAATTAATTAATAATTAAGTTCAAATATAGGCATCTTTAATGTCATAATTATATTTCAGTTTTATGGTCACCAGAGTTTAGCTCATTAGGCAAGGCAGTCATAAACCATAGCTCGGTTGAGGGGCTGAGGCACTAAGGCACAGGTAGTTGGCTGCTCAGTGGTATTTTTATCCTTCTCCCTTCCCTCCTATCCCCCCCTCTCCACTTCTCCCGCTCTCCTCTGGGCTCTGCATCAGCACTAGCACATTTTCCTGCAACGGGCTTTTCCCATTCATATGTAAGTTTACAAAAAGGAAGGGAAATCTCAGGCTGTCGCCCTCACGCATTCTCGCATCCCCTCTGCCCCTTTGCTCTCTGGAGCAGCGCGGCCACACTGGCCACGTCCTGCTCCTCCGCGGGGCCACCACCTCCAACATCTGGCACCCAGCAGTGACAAAGTGCCTGTAGCCTCCTGTATGTGACACTGTGCTCCCATCTGACCGCAGGATTTAGGCAGGGCTTAGCGATGGCATTTCACACGGTATGGTATGCTGTGCATTGTTTTATGTGCAGTGGATTTATTTCAGTCATTATCACTGATTAAACCGGCTTAGTTGAAAAGGCAAAGCAAAACTTGGCTTTGAAATTGTTCTTATTTAATTTTGTTTGTGCTCGCATAACCCAGGACAGCACTAATTATCTCTTTAGTGTAGCTCATATTTCTAATGTAATTCATATGTAAATTGTAATTTAATTCATATGGGGATGTTTGTGTTCCTTGTATATTCTCAGTAAAGAGCACAAACAGCGAATTAAAACTGTTTGGAAATGAAAACTTTATGTTGCTTTTTTTGAACTGTCTTTGATTTGTTTTGTCTTGTTGTTTCTCTAATGAATCTCAGCTCAATTGGATGGGTAAGGCCAACATATCCAACCTCTTCTCTCCATATTTAGGCACCTTGCTTGCTGTCCTGCTTTTCCTTCTGAACTTGGAGTGAAAGATGGAGCGGGGATAAGGTCCCTGCATGCTCACTACCTCTGAAAAAAATCATCAAATGATGATTGCTATTAATCAGAGATAATTATAAGGTGGATCTGTGCAACTACAGTGCCTAGTAGCTTAGCAGTGCACGCTTGGTGCCACTCTGCTACCAAAGCCAAAACTCAGTGTGACAAGGCCTTGGGAGTGTCACTTCTGGCCTTGCACACCTGGCAGCACTAAGTTAAAATCTGAATAACCCAATCCAAATTTTCTATCCAATAACTTTTATATTTCTGATGCCTTTTTCAAACCACCAAGCTGCTGTAAAGAAATCTCACTCTCTCTAGCCTCAGCAAGCTGGTCTTTTGATAGGGCAAGACGAAATGTCTTATTTGTTTGGACAAGGTATGGGAAGGCAAAAGTCGCTCCCAAATGCTGATATTTTGGGACTGGTCTCCGTGCTATATGAAGAAGTGATGCCGTAGTATGCTCTAACAGCAAAAGCAGAACTAGAAGTTATCCAGAGCAGACTCAGCACACCGTGTGTCACCAGCAAGGGGAGCGCTGATGCCTTCTCCGGTATTTGCATTAGGCACAGAAACATCTAGCAGCTAATACAGAAAGTAAGATGCAGCAAAAGGACCTGAAGGAAACCTGAGGGTATGAAACTAAAAGGAAACAGCAATTGAAACTGAAGAGTCGGCAAGTCACTAAATGATGATGTAAGTTACTGTTTTCCAGGGTAGCTGTCACCACGCTTTGCATTTCAGGCAGAAAAAACCCGCTTACAATATTAAGGAAATAATAGATAGCCATTTCTTACCCCAGTAAAAATAATTCTAATTCTAAGCTGTTTCTCCTAGGCAAGCTGCGCAGAGGGTGGACGCAGAGGGAAGCCAGAGCTTCGCTGTGATTTGGGCGAGGGACCCTGGAACCACCCCCGGCAGCCAGACACCCTCGGTAGCCGGATACCCTCGGCCAGGGCACAGTCGCCCGCACGTCACCTGTGCCTGCACAGCCGCGCCAGCGTCGGAGCTGTCCGAAACTATTTTCAATAATTGATTTGCTGTTTAATTGAACATCATGACTGACTAACATAGCTCATTACTTTACTCATTAGTTAATTATCGAAGAAAGTAGGACAAGTCAATAAAATGGAAGGCTGTAAATTCCAATACTAATTAGCACCATTTCCTCAGAGACATATTTAAGGGCAGATTGGCTACCCGAATGTCCCCGGACCTTGCAGATGAAGGGAAAGGGTAGACTTACCATAAATCTAGACTGCAGGCAAGCAAGGCTCATCGATGGTAAGTAGTCAAGTAAACAGGTGCTGAGCTACTGCTAAGCGCCCTGTCGGAACGGGAATATTGGAAAGTAGGCAGCACAGCAACTCCGATTAAAAAAAAAAAACAGTGAGAAGGAGGGAGGGAAGACGAGACAGAGGTAGAACTCACACGAGAGAGAGGATCCGTATTTAAACTACATTATGCAAACTGAACTACTTCTGCAGAACACCTTTGCCTTTCCTCCTTGGCAGCACCTCTCACACATAAACACTCTCTTCTCTCTTTTTTTTTTTAACTCCAAGTCCTACTCAAAATCCTAGATAGAGTGATCTTATTTTTAATATGGAGATTCTGATTTATATATGTTATTTTAGGCAAAAACAAAACCAATCCAGTAATGGCAGTTATATTCCCCTTTTATTGCTATTTTTTTTTGTATTATCTTTAATTCAAAGTAAATCTGCAATACCATCTAAGGCAGATTTTAATGGGTCTAGCAAGCTTTAATTAATTCAAAATGTGACTTAAATGTAAAGACAATATCAAGGAAGGTTGGGATGAAAGATGGGAAGGAAAATATACATTTGTGTGTTTGCAGTCATGTATATTTGTATAATCATATGCAGTCACAAATATGCATCCCTACATACATGCCCACATGCACATGCCTGTACAGGGTGAAGCATAGTCTAGAGAGATTCTTGTTGCTCATTAGGGTAAATCCGCAAATTCCTTGAGTCCTGCAGTTCAAAAGGCCCCAAGCCTTACAAGCTGCCTTTTAAAATTGGCAAGAGGGCTCAGATTAACAAAGGTTCTGCTGATTGATAGGCGGATCTTCTCTTGAAAAGCTTGTGTAAATTAATTGCAAACAACTTCCCATCACTGAGGGATAGAGGCACGTATGCTTTTTGAATTTCTGTGATTTGGAAATGTATCTTGAGGGTCTTCCTCTCAAGAAGGACCCTCTTTTGAAATGCCAATTTCCAGTTAGGTAAATGGAGATCAAAAGCATTACCTGAGATTAACCTGAGCATAGAAATCACCCTCAAAAACAGTTTTCAGACTGGAGCTATAAATATCTAGAATTTATCAAAAATGCTATCATCTATTAATGGTAAAAAAAAAATAATTTAAGAAATGCCTATTATTTGACCTACTATCTTTTGTGCATTTTATGCCTGCAGTTCTGATTTTTAAGCCACAACTTGTCATTTATCTTGAAGTGTTTTTAAAAAGTTCTTAGCCAAAGAATTCTAAAGATTGCATGGATTTTTAATCAGCAGTTTTGAGAATCTGGCCTCTGGTGCTAATAAAACAAGACTGAAATTTAGGGCAGAAGGGGGGAAATGCAGTTGTTTTGCTTAATGGAAAGCTCCTGGTAGAAATAATAAAAGGAAAATTCCCTAAAGACTTCTGCAAAACATTTAAAAAGAAAAAACAAAAGAAAACGATATTTTATTATTCATGTTTGGGAGGGGATATTTGTTTGTGATATTCTCTTTATGCTAGCAAAGGAATGAAACGATACCCACCATGTAAAATTAACCTGGGACAGAGGTGATAGATTTCCACACTTAGCAGTTAACTCATCATAGCCATCCTATGAAACGATCACCATCACAACTGCAAGACATCCAAACACAAGACTCCAGAGAGGACGGTGACCTGCAACATATCCTTGCGAGCAGATGGAAGTTACGTGTGCAAACACTCAGAAAAGCAGACTTTATTTCCAGAAAGTGCCAAGCATCCCCTCTTAAATATTGGAATCTTTTAAACGACTCTGGTCAGACTCTGCAAAGGCCTGAGCACAAAAACTCCAACCAGGATACAGCTAACCGCTGCTGTCTGTTGTACTTTATATCTTCAGCACTTCACTTATTATCTGCAAGGCTTCTCTTTCTGTAGTTTCCATGTGCATTTTTAACCTCTTCTCTGCACCTGCTATCAAACACTTCCAAAATTCAATGCAGAGGCTGATTACCTAGTGCAATACCTGGCGTGCTCCTTGCTAGCTCTGCAACACACGCTGGCTGCAAGTGCTCCAGCGAATGTGCAGCGCTTCTCTTTCAGAGACGGGGCCCCCAGGCCTCTGCAGCCTTTAATCAGCTGTAACGGGAGCGAAGCTGTCAGCTCCTGCTTGTAGTCTGTCAGCTTTAGTACCACTTAGAGCATCCCTGACAAATGTGCAGCGCACACTTAACAGTTAATCTGCGAATGGGCTTCTGATTTTGGAAGAAACTTTCCAAAGTTCCACTTTTTGCAATGGAAAATATGGAAATTCTCAGAGAGAGAAATAGAGCAAAACAACCTTCAATCACACCCTCTGGGTTTTCTTTTGTTTCATGAAGAAATCCAGTTATTTTTTCTGTACCGTAATGACATACTGGCTCCGTCTAAGGTGAAATCCCAGCGAGCGCACGAGAGAGCAAGGGCTCTCCTACGACAGCGACGCCTCTCCCGGTCAGCCAGCCAAACTGTGCAGCCATGCCATGAATCGCAGCAGCCTGCTATTATTGCTATTATTGTCATATAAATTATTCACACCGAAATATTTGCTTGCCCTCGTGTGTTCATAAGTTCCCCATTAAGAATTCAAACTTAAAGATCTTTTCCAGCTGCACAAACTTCCCTGAATACCTTCTCCCGCTCACCTCCCTCTGGTGTTGTTTCAATACAATAGAGATGCAAGTCTGGCAGGCTGGGATAAAGTTAAGGAAAGCTGTTCCTGTGTTTTTTTTTTTTTTTTTTTTTTTTTAATACTGACTGCATTTTAAAAAAGCATCCCCTTCCCAAATCCGAATATTTGTTCTTAATGAGTAAACTATTTGAAGCCTTATTTATCCATCTCCTTTCTGCTGAAGGGTTTTTCTTCTTGTTGTTTTAAATGAATAGTTTATGGCCTAGGCCTGTTTTTGACAAGTAAATGTCCTCCTTCCTCATCACGGAAGTGTAAAACCACCAATATTGTTTCTTCTCAGAGTTAACTGCTCCAAAAATCCTTGTTCTATATGCGTCTGAATCATATCGTACAGTGACAGAAATAAGGCCACAGCATGTCTGAGCATATTGGAAGGATACTAGGGAAGGATGGGACAAATACAGCTTCTTCACAAGTCAGAGCAGTCTCTAGCATTCAGTTTCCCCACAGTCCCTAGGGTAATGTCACTGCAAGAGGGAAATTATTGTAACACTAGAGCACCGAGCTCCAATAACTGTGTTGACCCTTGGGGACTTTGATGTTTGCTGTCCCACAACACGGAGAAGTCCCTGAATAGACTCCTTCCCTAACCCCATTAAAAACACAGTTTTCCCAAGGAGAGGACAGAAACTTCCTCGAGGTCATTGTAGGAGCTGCAGTTCTCTTTCAGCAGTATTTTGAGCCCTTTCGTGCCACTGCTGTGAAACAGGGTTGAAAACTCTGCTCTCATTAAGGTGCCACATGAAGACTATGGCATATCCAAATAAAAATGCGGGAATTAATTACAAATTAATTAGAAAATATATTAAGCATTGGAGTAATTAATATTCATAGAGCACCCATAAGTAACTGTTTATTGCTACTAGTATGAGCAATGACCACTTTTATCCTAACGTTACAGGGAGTCACCTAGTGAAAATGGTAAGATGATGTAAAGAAGAAAGTTTGTAGTTCTTATGGTTTTCAGTGGGAGTTAGATACCTAACATGCATTAAAATCCAGACCTGGATTATGGCAATCCCAGTTAATGACAAAGAACATCTACCAGCAACTCAATAAACTGCGGTGTGACTTACATAAAAGAGAAAATGCTGCACACAAAACTAGGCCTACCCCTCTTGCAAAAGTTCAAGGAAACAGTAGAATACCAAAAGAAGTCAGAATAGAGCCACCTCTGTCCATTACACTTTGAGTAAAGGCAAAAAAAAAGAAATAAATATTTTTGCATATATTTGAAAAACACTTTCCTGCAGTTAATGTTCATCAAATTCTCCCTGCCTCTCCCAATCAATTCTCTTCCTCATTTAACCAATAAGTCAGTCTACTCTTTCCCCATCAGAAAAATATCCTTCTCAGCAAAAAAATGCAGCACTTCACTATCAGATCAATTCACCTTTCCTTCTTTCTAATAAATCAATACACTCCTCGCCTTCATCTATTTAACAGGAAGAACATCAGTAGAAAGAAGCCTTCCTAGGAACCTTCTCTTCTTTCAACCGGCTTGTTACTCAGTCATGGGTGGCCAGTCAGGTACTCCCCGAGCAGGCAACCATGGCAGCCGATCCAGAGAGTACTGCGGAGAATCAGATTTTAAAACAGAAATTTGAACTAAGCGTTTACTTCTAATAACATTGCGGCTGTTCTGGAAATCACAGGAACAATATATTAAGCAAGAATGGCATGCAAAATTTCAGACTGTAAAAGCTAAAGGAAAATTGAGGGTGCAATAACAAACTTCAACTTTTTAGGCAATATACAGATTGCACAACCGTTCTATTTCAGTGAACTGTTCTGATTTAGTTAGATAAAAATAACAAGAAATGTCCGTATACAAAGCTCTAGACATCCTTAGATTAAAAGCAGACTGCTCTATAGAAGAAAAAAACATTGCAATTAACCGGAGTAAACCATCATCTTTTCATTTCACTTCACCAGAAATCATCACTAAAATTCAGGAAATTCAAGATGTCTTTGCAAATCAAAAATGTAGTGAAATTTGCTATTAGAAAAGGCATCAGCTTATCTGTCTGAGAGGTTGCACTTTCTATTCAAAATACAGATACAAATCCAGGGACTGAAATACAGTTACCATTTAACTTAAAAAAGTGGCATTGCACAGGAGATTAGGGTGCAAAGTGAAACATCTTTTTGCCATTTGAAACTTCAGAGGGGTTTAGATTATATAAAGTCAATGAATTACCCAAATTATTTGGAACACTGAAATCAGCATCGACAGCAAAGAAAGCGGAAGAAGGAAAGAGTTGACTTCCTCCAGAAAATACAGACAATACAGATCGTCAGTATTCCACATGACAACCCAGAAATAAATTCTGTGAGATTATATTTTGAGGGTTTTATCCACTATTTAAAGGTGTAAAGACACAAAAAGCAATGGGGTATCTACTTCCTTTTTTTACAAGTCTGAGTGCTTTTCACATTTTTTTTTGCACTTCAATCATTTGTTTTCTGTGGCATGCACTACATTTTTTTGTTTCCTAACTGCATGACCAAGATTTATACCAAGCGTATATCAAACCAGAAGTGAAAGCTACATTTTGTTCTCTGTGACACATGCAAGAAATCATAAGACTTTCAAATATTTTCATAATTAGAGCACTATTTGAATATTTATGAATAATAATCCACAGAATACTAATGAGCTTCCCTTTGTCATTCACCAGTCTGCTTCTTAAACCATTCTGCCATTAATTGATAATCTCAGTGCACTAGTTCAAGTGAGCACTGGGCAAAAAGTTTTGGCAGTATATTTTATTTAGCAAAAAATGCAAATTTGGGCCAAGCCAAACTATTCATAAGCTTGTGCTGAATTTTGTTACTAGGTCACCTGGAGCTAAAAAGAAAGAGAGATCACAAAAGTCAGAGTGCCCCTTTCCCCTCCTTCCCAAACCACGTTTCCAGTTAGTGTCTCCAGACTGATTCTTTTCTGTTCTGATGAGAATCAGGTCTCCGTTTAACCCACTTAAACTCTTTCTGAGCATCTGTAAGTTTAGGCACCAAAATCTCCCTAAAATCACCCAGGGAGCTGTAGTCTCCTCCGAGACCTGGAGCGTTTTGAGGCCCGCGTGACCGGGCTCATTGCTGCGTCAAAGAGCTCAGAGCATCGTCCGGTGTCCTCCCTGCACGGATGCCGGATCCCAGGTCAGGCACTGAGAGCAGCAATCGAACTGAGGCTCCGTGTGGACTGTCGTGCAGCACACTCTGATTTAACTCTCTGCGGGATGAAAGAGCTAGGAGTTGACATTCAAACAGATGCTACATCATGAGCAAACACTAGAAGCATTTTTATCTGAGAGACTAGGATAATATACGACTTCTTTGAGACAAAAATGTCTTTGCTTGAGAGACAGTTTAAATCTATATGTATAACATCATACATATGTATTTCACATTATGGTTTCATACTGTGAGCACATACACAGGCATTGCTGATTGCTTCTGATACATCTTCTTTTGAAATCATCACAAAGAATCTGGGACTTTGACGGTGTTCAATTTATCGCTGATTTTATGGGCATAGCAAACCAGAGACATTTTTAAGGCAGAAAACTGAGACAGCTCAATATGCAACTCTATCCGTAATAACATACACGTGTTTATTCTGGATCACAGATGATTATGTGCACCTGATAATTTCAGCATAGGGAAATAACCTTGCCTTGCTCTGCTGCTCTGCACTGGGCTGGATAAACAGTTTTTCCACACTTTTATCCCAGTGCCATAAGAACTGCAATGGGATGGGGAGAAGGGAGAGCTCATCTGTCCGTGGGGGAGTTACGGAGAGAAGCCCCTAGGACGTGCTCTGCGTGTACCCCACTCCGTGAGCATGACTGAATTGCTCCGCCACAATCCAGGAAGGTAGAGGAAAAGGGAGGAGATGAGCTTGTTTTAAGACCAAGCAGTTTAATTCGATGCTGTGTGGTCACAGGGAACAATGCTGATAGGTAAAATGACCAGAAAGACGTTTTCACACTGTTAGCCTTGAAATCCTTGCTCTTGTTAACTACCGCATTTACAGCTAAACTGTCCCTCCTCCGCCTCCCCTTTTCTTCCCGTTATTCATAGTCGGGAAGCGCTCGGGCCGCTCTGGCCCCCAGGCCCCATGGAGGAAGTGGCAGACGGCTCCCCTTATTTACCTTAGCCATTTCCCCGTGTAATCTGGTTAATCGTGTGGCTAAGAGGCGACACGGAGGAGCCCCCCACGCTGCGTCGCACAATGCCGACCCATTCACATTGCCCACAATGGAGTATTTAAGCGACTCCACGCTTTGCCAGGACAAGCGGGAATTCTTTGTTCCGACATTTTGCGGAGGGGTCCCCGGCCCGACCCCCTCTTTCACGCCGGCATATGTTCTAGCTCTTGGCTGCTGCAGCTGGACAAGGGCTGTTGTTTTTGTTTTGTTCCTCAAAGCCAATGAATCGATTATTGCAGTGTGAAATGTGCGTTAAAACAGTGCCCACATGTATGCATACATTAGCTGTTTGCTATGTTGCACCCTCACAGCAAGAAGACCTAGGAGGTCACAGTGTTCACGCTCCTACATTTTGAATGGACAATCTGTTGAGCATAAAAGGCCATAATAAATAAAAGACTGACTGCATATATTGTTTCAAAAATGGCTCACCGTTCCATATCAAAGAGAAATAAAAGTGCCAGTACCCCAAGGTGCCACAATCATAAAGAAAGCTAAAAACCTGCTCTGCAACAGAAAATTGCATGGAGCTAAAATCTGCTCAAATGTGTGGATATTGAGTATTAAATTGGAGTACACTCCTGCAATCAGGATGGGGGAATGACAGCATATTTATTATGTGTTTTCCATGATATGGCCTTGCTGCCCCTCTCACATTCTGGATATACCAAGCTCAGTAGCATTACAGAAGTGATCTGATTTGATACAATCCTGTCTTTGGACAAATCAAAAGCAAAGCATCCCCAGTAAGCATCAGCAGCTCAGGATTTACCCCTCACATGTGTGTTGACCTGTGCCCTGGCATTGGCATGGAGATAGTGTCTTCAGCTGCTGGACTGCCAGTTCATTTCCACCCTTGGCCAACAAGGACAAAAATCACTTAACTCCAAAGAGTCTTCTCTAGCTTGTGCAAAATGGGTCTCCTGGACCCTTTTAAATTATGTATAGAGAAATGACACATCACAGCAAGTCCCTCAGAATTCATATTATAAATCAAGTTTAAGGACTAGAATAAAAAATGCCTTTGTTTTATTTTTGTAAATAAGCCAAATGCTTTATAATGCAATTCAGGTGATTACAAAGCTATATTTAATAACAAGCTAGAAAACGGTATTCACTGCTGGTTCAAGCTTGTGCCACTCCACGGACATGCTGCAGTTACTCAAACACATGCCACTAATGACTTTTTTTAAAAATGCCTGAGCCTTGTTCTTTGGCTTGAATCCAGCCTTTGGAGGTTCACACCTGTGCTGTGTATTACAATCAATTTTCATTTTTTCTTCTAAAGTAGAAAAAAAAAAGAAAAAAAAAGAAAGAGATTTTGAGCCTCAGCCTTGAGAGCCAATTTTCCACTGAAAGCTAAGCTTTCCACAAATAGTTAATTAATTAGCACACGTGCAATACTTTACAGACTTATAAATGGTACTGTATTACAGAATGCAGTGTAATGTATGCAGAATGTAAAGGGAAAATTATGAAGAGGATGTTCATCTAGATATGTAAGTGCTAGAAACTACGGAATTCAATATCTTGTGGTGGGAGGGTAAATTCAGACACATATAAAAATATTTTTCCTGGTTTTGACTGATCAAAGATGTTAGAATATTTTGTTTTCACAATCCCAACTATTTTAATGTAGGAGTCATAATTCTGAAGCCTTTTTTTTTTTTTTTTTTTTTTTTTTTTTTCTCTGGGAAATCACAGAATAAAAAATATAAAAGAAAAAAAGTCTTCTCAAGACTGATCTCTCAGGGCAGAATCTGGCTTTTTTTTTTTCTGCACAGCAGTGAATTTTATATATTTATACTTATACCTCTCCAACTGAAATGAAGAAGATTTAGTTAAATTTGCTATCAATAGTATTTGGACCATTTGAAAATGATACAAATACAGCTAAATTTATAAGCTACCTCCCCCTGCACCTGAGCAGCAGGGACAGAGCTACAGCAATAGAAATGTGCTAATCCCAGAAGGATGTATTCCCACATCTCCCTGTATCAAATCATTCTAAAGGGTTTCCAATATACAAGTTAATTAGCTACAATGAAGCAGTAGAGTAACATATAATGAAGATCAGACCTAAAATATCAAAAGTGGCCTGCTGTACCTTTTTCCCTCTCTTTAATACTGACACACTCTTCTGAGAAGTCTGATGGACATAGTTCAAGCTTAATTTAAAATGAGCTAAGAGATACTTAATGAACATGATTGTTTTGGCTATGTGGTAAAAACACTGATCACTTTTTAAATTGCACATACACCATCTAGAAGAATGCAATCTCTATATTAGTTCCTTAAAATGCATGCAATACCTCTATACCTGTTTTTCAGTGTGTGAGTGTAAATATATATTGCAATGGTGAGCAAGAAGATAATATTATTTTCCTATAGAATTTGTATATGACATTTTATTCTAATTGCATACTCATTTTTTATCTCTTAAAGCAATCAGTGCATGAGAAAGCACTTGCTTACATTCTACTCAAAACATTAAATCTCCCTTAAACTAATTGCATAAATCTAAAATAGCAAGAGTAATGAATGTCTGAAAAGCACAAGTTGCAGAGAGAAGATAAGATACAATATAAACTTTACCACTATCTAAATCATACCTACTACTCTTAGAAGGTAAATACTGTTGTCAGGAAATGTGGGGTTGCTACAGTTGTATGTTTCTGATCTAGCTAAAAAATCAAAAACCCTAATTAATTACCTTGAGGTTCTGATCCTGACTGAACGTGAAAGTCAATGAGACTTTGCCCATGTGAACCTCAGTGCTGGAGTGGGACTGAACACCCCCTTTTGCTGTCTATCAAGGATGAAACTCATTTTGTAATCCCACCACTTCATTAGCACCTTTCCAGCACATTATCTTTGCCCTAATCCTCCTGTCACTTTAGGGATTCAGGGTCATTAGAGCACTTGAAGGGTCGATGTTATTGTCGTGGAGGTGTTAGTTGATCACTAAGATGACAACTGGTGACAAGTGTAGTTTATTAGTCTGCTACTTTGCCTTTTAATTGCTACTGATTAGCCTGCCCGTTAGAAAAGAAAGTTGGAAAGTCCTTTTGTCATTGCCAAAGATTACACTGTTTTTCTACAGAACCGTCTAACAACTTTTTTTATTGTGAAATGAGGCCATTTAGACATACTCACCCAACTCAAAAGGACTTCTAAAGTGAGCAGGAAGAAGAAGATAGGGCCCTTTTATCCCTAACTTTGTATTTGGTCTATCGTTTGTTTGAAAGAGGAATTTCTTTGTTAAAAAATAAAATATTTCTGATTGTTTCTTTTCCTCCCTAGAGGCATGAATAGGATCATCTTTTTTTCCAAAAATCCCATTTTACTCATGGCTGTGCTTAGCATTTCCATGGATTTCCCAAAGCATGTACTGGCTCTCCAAATACCACATTGCATTTAAACTACACGTTAAAACAACAGCAAAAAATTAAGCATGTGTGTCTTGCCAGAGTTCACATGTTTCAAGGCTTATTTGCTGCTGGCCACAATAATGGGACATAGAGTCATTTAAAGCACATCTGCCAGCATTAGAGAATTACACTTCTTACTTTTTGTTAAAGTGGCTTATTTAAAAAAAAAAAAAAAAATCCACCCACCTCCCCCCTCCCAGAAAAAAAAAATATCTTTTTAAAATAGACTACTGACACAGTAGAAAAATCTTGGTTTAACATAAATACAATACTGTACTTGCTTGACAGGAACAATATTTGCATTGCTGGCATTTTTTTTTCATATCGGGTTAAACATATCTGTAATAGAACTTGCTCAGCAGTAGATAATATGACTAAAATCTCACTGTAATCTATGCATTCATTTCATGACCTTTGAAACAAAAAATAACAGACAGCAAAAAGAAAGCAGTTCACCGATCTTTTTATTTCCATTTCTCAAACCCACATAAGTGTTAGTTTTTTTGGTATACTCCCTTCCAAAATCAAGTGCTCAACCTAATCTATCAAAAAATAGCAAGTTTTAATAAATATCTAATTTGGAACAGTGCGCTGGAAACATTATAATAGGAATATAGCAGTTTAGGATGAATATTTGACCCTCCTGAAGTGTTTGTTGATATTTTACAAGATCAGAATTTCACATCCTAATTTTCAAGTGTGACAAATTTCCCATGAAGAGAAGCTGCTGCATAAAATTCAGTGTTTGTCACTTTCACTTTAATCAAAAAGAAAAATCCCAATAATTTGTGTAATATTCTGATCCCTCCCTTCCTCTTTTAATCATGTCTGTGTAGAATTTTTGCATGGGTATTTTACTTCTTTATTAGAAAAGCTTGAAGATGATGGGAGACTTTTTTTTTTTCTTGCATTATTTAGACAATGCTGTTAATTGTCCAATTTTGCAAGCGCTCTTTACAGCTTACTTGTTCGTGTGTAGTCCTGCTCAAGGAATAACAAAGATTCTTTCACTTCTTTCACTTTGTTAGTACAAAGCAGATCTACTTCTGTCTAGAATGTGTTTTTATTGTTGTTGTTGCTGTTGCTGGTTGTTTTTTGTTTTGTTTTGTTTTTTGTCTTCTGAGCCCTTGTTTTCTGTAAAAGGAGATTCCGCTCAGTGCTTAGATGGAAGTCTCTACAGAGCTATTTAAAGCTATTTAAACTTCACTAGTGTTTAAATACTTTAATGAAGGCAAACCCCATCTTTTGGAATATTTTGGGGGACAATCATGTCTAGACATTTGTGTTAGAAAATGGGTATCAAGAAACAGAAGATGCTGCAAAGGCATTGAGGCAAACTGTTGTAATGAGAACTGGCTGGAGACGTTTTTTAAACATCGTCACTCTGATAGTTCTGAATTCAATTCCCACAGAATAAAATTGCCTTCCTATAGCAGAAAACTAATGCATGGTGCTTCCTGGGTGGCAGATGAGTGGCTCATAATCTCCTCATAATCTACTCTCTGTGATTTAGGTAAATCATATGATGAATTTCATTTTTAAGTTAAAAAAAAAAAGATTTCAGGTAAATCAGCTCTACTTGCCTCGACAGCCTTACCAATAATGATTTGTAATGATCTTGAAAATACATATATATAAATAAATAAAAATCTAGGTACGTACACCCCAAAATTCACTAGAGGAGCTTTCAAGACATTCATATATTTATCAAAGAATATAGCCCTTACATAAGATGGGAAACAGTAGTTGAGAAGAAAGGACTTGTCAGAACGGGTGTCAGTGTAATACAATGGCTAACTCGGCTAGCCTGATGGCACAAGGAATCAGACAATATCCTGGGGGAGGAAATAGGTCATATTAGCTCTGCAGCTGGTAATGAGAAATCCTGGAATATACTGGCCAGTGTTGATGCCCATGCTTGGTGGATGGTGCAGATCACTGAAGACTTTTAAGAAAAGATTTTGTAAGAAAAAGAATTATAAATGCAAGTGACTGGAAAATGTGACTAAAATGAGTGAAACTTCCCCTGGAGGAAAAGATCTAGTATCAAGAGGGAAAATAAAGACCTGCTAAAAAAGCTGGAAAAAAAAAAAAAAAGATTCTGAGTTGAAGGAGGGCATGAGAACACATCCAGAGGATGCATATTCCTTTGTAATAACTGAAGAGAGATGTTCCATAGCGGATCCAGTTATACACATAGAGCTGTTTGGTCTTCTAAAATATCTGCTCTTTTCAAGCATAGCATAAGCAAGTCATAAGGCACCAGAATCAGGCCTAGGACTCCTGTGCTAAACGGCATATTTGATGATTGCAGCAATAGGTCCTAAACTTGTCATCTGTATAAGAGCTGTCCCTGACAACCCTGACATCCTCCCACTGCCTTCATCAACTGCAGGTTTTTCTCCCTTCCCAGAGCCATGCCCACTGCTTGTTCTGGTGTATAATCCCCAAGTACGATGCAGCTACTATGCACCCCAACCCCTTTCACAAACTGCCCCCTGTAAACTAGTCTAAGAGGGCAGCAGCACATGGTCGCAAAAGAACGGTAGTTTTCTTTTC
Source organism: Nothocercus julius (assembly GCA_013398735.1). NCBI lineage: Eukaryota > Metazoa > Chordata > Aves > Tinamiformes > Tinamidae > Nothocercus > Nothocercus julius. Next base: position 377,020 of record VZSV01000021.1, read on the forward strand.
CTAAAAAAAAAAAAAAATGTTGATCTTATTCATCAGTGTCAGCAGAGCACAGACTTCCAGTTGGAGAGATAGCTGTTTGGACAGGCAAAGCTCAGGAAGTTGTGGTCAGATTGATAGCTTAGCTCAGAACTCTGGCATTTGGCTTAAAGTAGTATAGAAATGAATCTTATATTTGACATTTAAAACACTTTCAAAGGGAACCTTTTCCACTGCCTGTAGTTTCCTGAATCATAGCAGAAAAAAACGCTGTGGCAGAATGGTGTGAGAAATTACTGTCCAACTGCTTCTCTGTTTTCCCACATTATGACTGAAGACATTAGTCCCTGAATCATTTTACATCCTGGCATTATGTGCACCAACACTGTGCCTAATAAACAGATGATGTAACAGAAAAAAAAAAAAAAATCATTTCCCCTTACAACATCTAGAACAACATATAGAATATAAATTCGGTGTGTGGCAGCTCCAGCTGAGAGAAAAGAAAGGCTGCTTTCGGAAAGGGTTGCATGACTAAAATTTTTGAATGTATACAGTCCGAATCTCATTTCCTCAGTGATCTTGGCAAAGTCACTTATTGCAACATTTTCAGAGACGGACACTATTTCCTCGGGCTTTCAGTTTACCTCTCATCTCCAGAGCATCTGACTGTTTTGCATGTATAACCAATAGCAAAATTAAATGTCTCAGTGAACTGTTTGGAATCAGTTCTTCTTGAGCCTTTCAGGGCTCCAGAGCTGTTTGAAGTAAGGTATAAATGGTACGAATAGTAAGCCTGTCCCAGGACTTGCCACATCTCCCTGCACACCTCTCCCCCCCAAAAAAAAAGGTGTTTAACAGAAAAATTTTATGACCAAACAGAGTTTTGCAAGCCCAATTGGAGACAGGCAAGCCCTCTAGAAGTCAATGAGAGATATGACAATAATAAAATACTAAATCTTTTTTCCAAATTCATTTCTCCACATGACCATTAAGTAATGCATTTAAAAGGAGGAGACTACACTGAAAATTGAGTGCTCAATCTCTCATTCACAGCTTTCAGATAGGGAACTTAACTGTTCAGGAATGGTGTGAGGCAGAAGAAGTTAGAAGAAAATCAGTGAACAATTGTAAGGCCTTCACACTTGGAGGAACTGAAATACTTGGAGTTTAGGCTAAAATGATTAAAATGTGCTACCACCTGATTACTTGCTCATGTCAGACACAGTCTGTGGTCCTAGCTGATTTCTCAGCAAACATCTGTCCAAATTGCTAAAAAAACACACTAAAATTGTACAGTTGGCAAAAACTTCTGTGAATCAGGAACAAACTGAATGGTGATGGACATCAAGAGAACCTATAAATGGCTCCATTCAGAACCTAGTGTGATCAGACAGTATAGTAAATCTTGTAGTTTTTTGCAGTTATGGTTTGGCATAAGCTAGGCTAATTAGGAGATTCAAAAAATGTTGAGTTACTTATTTTACAGAGCTCATCTATTAGCTTATCAAGATAAACTTGTGGGTTAGCTTTCAATTATAGGACAAGGACTTTCTACAAGAAAACTTTCTACAAGAAAAAAATATGTAAGCTTCATAATGTATCTATTAAAAATTAATATATTTACACAAAACAACAATTAAGAGCAAAACCCAAGCCATTTGGGTTCGAAACTGATTCAATGCAAACCTCTGCCTCATACATCCACTAGCAGCTCACACTGCAAAAAAAAGAAGTACTATTAAACCCAGATATTCAGGTTAAATTATTAATTTTAATCTTACTCTGCTGCACTATTTGATAAATAATACATATTTTCTAACTGTAAGAATCAATTCAGCAAGGAATGACTACATTACAGGTTCAAATATACTCTGTACTGCCTCTTAATCTTCAACAACTTCTCCTCTGTCTGCCTTCGGACTGGGTGGGCTACAAACTTGCACAGTCAGAAGAAACCGTGTTCTGGTGAATCATCAAACAAGTGGAAGAGGAGAGAAATTCGAATTGCTCTAATGGGGCAAAACACCACACTCTCTATTGGTGTTTACACCATCAGCCTCAGATATTCATTAATTTTTACCTCAGGACTATTTCAATGATGCGATGTTATGAAATCTCACTGAATATTTCCCTGTATGTATTCTACATTTTACTGTGACCAGAGGAAATATAATTTCTCACAACCATGGCTTGAACTTTCATTTCCACTTTCCTCCTTTCAACTGCATATATATGAAGCTTTCATAGGCTCCTACTTCTTCCCTCACTTCACTCTGTTTTTCAGAATGTATGTGGGCATGTCATCTTTCAATGCTCTGCAAAGCCCTTAATGGAGCTTCCATTAAGTTTTATGTCAAAACTATACCAAGATGAAAATTTCCCTTGCTTTACATGTCAGATAATAAAATAGCTTGGCTTTTCTTAAAATTCTGGGTGGAAGCTTTGCTCATAATAAAACTGATAACAGCAAGCAATTTCTAATGAAGCTACTCTTTAGTTCCTTTTAGGAGCTCAACACCCAGCAGCAGGACTACAGACAATGACATCTGCTGCTCTTACCAGCAAAAACTACACAGTGACTACAACCAGAAAGAAAAGAAAGTACATACTTTTTTTTTTTTTTTTTGTAGTTAAACAAAAATGGAGTGAAAGCCTTCTGTACAGATGACCGTAATATTTTGTGCCTGATAGTGAAAAGCTGATGGAAAACTAAGTCAGTCTCTGTGCTTGCAATTCTTTGGTAAAATGCAATTCTTAGGTTTGCAGTTAGCTTAGGTTAGTTAATAAAAGTACTGAAAGCAGGTGAGCAAACCATGATGTAGGCTTGAAAAGCATAAACTAAACTACATTTTCTGGAAAAAAAAAAAAAAGGACAACACTCAAAAAATAACAGGAACCTGCAAGACCAACATCTGAACAGAATCAGATGAATTAAATGTGGTGTTTATTTCACGGCCCTTCAAAAATAATGAAAGATATCATTGTTTGTTAAAAAGGGGATTTGGCTCCAGAACTGTTCTTAACTGCCACTTTCTAATATTTTGGCAACAAAGAATTCATTTGAGCTGAATGGGAACACAAACTTTTTAACACCTCAATAAATACTTGAAAGAGAATGTTATGATAATATCTGTAAATCAGGCCTTTCAAATTAACCCCATGTTCATTAAGAAAGGTTGATGATTTTATGGTGGATGTTTTTGTTATCATTTTGATATAAGTCTGAGAACAAAAGTGTTTAACAATTCCAGTCAAATAGGATAAGGGCAGTAATTCCTGTTTGGATGCAAGAGAAACATAAATCATCTGTTCCAAGCTAACTGTTTAAAGAGTGCACAGCACGTCATGTTAAATAAAGTATTAACACTGAGTTAAGAACACCTATTAAGGGACTTTGAGAGTTCTGGCTCACATTACTTTACACTGCTTTTGAAATAACCTTATCCCAGCTTTTTAATCCCATAATTATTCCACAACCATATTGTCAGAAAACTCCACTGCCTCTAACAATTTATAGCTGTAAGACATTATGCTAACCACTCCAGTTAAATTCTTCTACTTAATCATATTATCAGCCTGGCCCACATTAGTGACTTATCTTTTAAGCTTTAAGATATATAATTTTGTGAATGCAAAATGATTAAATAAAGTGTACTTGATAATCTAAATTTCCATTTAGGTCTTTGAAACAAAGTAAAGTGATATTGAAGAAAAAAAAGTAAAATTTAGTGTGTGCGTATGTACGAATATATATATATATATATATATACATTCACATATTTAATATATAATTATAACTGGTCTTCACTCATTTAGCAGATTATTTCTTCTAGTTACTTTAAAAGTTTATACATCCCCTGTCTGAGGTTGTTCTTTCAGGACTTCATTTTTCTTTGAGACGTTTTCTCTGATATGTTTTCTCCTGGCCTAGTCCCAGTTTTAATGGAGCTACGAGATCCACCATTGTGCAGATACTCCTGTTAGGAACTGCCGGCTTGCCACAGAATTAATTGATAGGCTTTCTTACTCTAACTGAAAGAGGTACCTGACTGTTGACTTGTACATTCAGTCAGAGAGGTTGTACCCATCCCTCATTTGGAACAGGATAGAAATTGCTACTTAACTACCTTGTACCGACATTTTTTTTTTTTTTCTCAATCTCCCATAAATGAGTTGTTTTGCCCAATGATAACTGTGATCTTACTGACTCAGTATGGATTGAGCATGTGTGGAACATCCAGCATGGGTGGATGGACATATGTGGCAGCTATTTAGCTGCGTATATAAATCCATAAATACACAAGAAAGAGCTCTGGAACTTTTTTTAATGCGAGAAAACAATGTTTTGAAGTCAGTGCTAGAAAACAAACCTAGAAATAATATTTATGTTTTACTGTAGTTGGTGGAGCTAGTGACTAATGACCTTAGAAAAGTATGTTTCTTACTATTTCTAGATTTTGGTTCTTCAGTTCAAGAAAGATGGGGACAAACTGGAGAGAAACAATCTGAGGACCGTTTAGACGGCCAGGGGCTGGCACACCTAATGTACATGGAAGTTAGACTAGCCAACATCGTCAGGTCCCTTCTGACCTGAATTATTCTATTAGTCCTATTGGTACTTCTGTTCACTAGATATTATTCAGAGTAATACAAATACAAATACAAATACAAAATGAAAGAAGGGCTGAAGGACCATCCTGGACTCTTTAACCTTTGATTGGCTAGATTTTCCACTTGTCATAATTCAGTGCAGCTCCTCAGACTTTCAGAAAGCTTTAAGTTAGCTAAAAGTCTAGTATCCAGATGTATTGGATTTAAATACATTGCTCACAAAAATTGATTGGGATAATTAACTGAATAAATAGACGAAGCATATCTTTAAGTGCCATAAAAGTAACATGACTGCAGGTAAATCATATGAATAATTACAACCAGGAGTCAGGTTTTCGAATCATTCTCTATGCGTCTTTTGAGTTGCAAGGTGTTCTGGTGACTAATTTGCCACAATTTGCAGGGAAGTTAAAGAACAGTTTTGCACTGATGGTCGAGGCAAGAGGTACTGGTGGATGAAGAGTGCAAAAGTATTCAAAAATCACTTTTAAGAAACACTGGGTTTTGCTTCATCTTTGTTATTACTTCTCACAAGCATGAATATGTGCACAGTATCCAGAGAGAGTGAATCGTAATGTCTGGAGCTGATATTAATTTATTCATGAAATGAAAATAATTTTGTGAAACAAATAAGCCTTTATCAGGCAGAAGTTAAACCAGTTTCTAAATCCTTACCCGTTCTAGGAAAATAAGAAAACAACATGATTTAGATAACCAGTGAGCTATTATGAGCTATTTAATTCTCAAAGGAACATTCCAAGCAGAGTATCAGTGAGGAAATCAGATGGTACTGTTTGCATGACATGTACTTGAATTTTTTTCATTTGACATTTTAGTTGAAAATTCCATTTTGACAAAAATGCCTGATTCTATTAAAAAATGCTTCTTTGCCAATTTAAACTAAAAGTGATAACAGTCATGTACAAATAAGCAAAATGACCACAAACCAAATTTTCTTCTTGTTTTGGCATATCGATCAGTTTCCTTTTGAACTGGGAAGATTTTAAAAAGCTCTAGATATACTTTCACATACATCTAAAAACAGTTGTTCTCGGTGTGATTTTTCAACCAGCTCTACTTTGTTACTGAGAAAAGTGGACTAAATATGCTGTGCATAGTAAGTTACTATTACACCTTCTTATCTAGCTCAAGACCTTACCAAAGACTCTCTGACATCCTGTGATAATTAACTCTGGATTTTGGATTTCTGATCTTTTTTTTTTTTTTATTCTGTATTCATATACATATATACACATATATACGCACACACATGCACTGACACACATGCACGCACACATATGTATATAAAAACTGGATGAATAAACCTGATATAAATTCCAATAGATAAGAAAGCTTAATTTGAAAATATTGGTTTATATTATTGGGGATAAAGGTTTTTAGCTGAATAATAATATTGTGAAACGTAGCTGAAGCCAAACTTTCAGGTGTCCGGGAGAGGCTTGTTTAACGATAATGTTCATCCTTTGTATTTCAGAAATGAGTCCTAACGTGGCCAGGAAATCCAGTAACATGCCCCACCACTGTTGTTTTCCAGACTTTCTGAATGTGATCTTCCCCTAGATGTGTTCACAAACCCAATTCTGAGCCAACCCATGTGGAAATGCGAGGGATCAAAAAGACAGAAAGACTTTTCCTTTTAAATACTTTTGTTAGGTCATTGTTGCTTGTGGAAACTGGGCTATAAACTAATGTTAGTGATTCATAATGCATTCAGATGCTCAGTTTATGTAAACATGAAAAATTTGGAGGGTTACCCAGCAATTGTCAGCCTGGAAATCTGGTGAGAATTTGCTTGCTGGGTCACTAGCCCTAACTTCTCACCACATTTGTGTCAGGCCTCAGCTTCTGGATGAAACCAGAATGAATTGCCAACAACAACAGAAAAGAGATAACTAGATGTTTTCCAGCCTCAGGAAAAATCTAGTTCAGATGGGTACACCCTGAAATTTGGATGATGATTCAGATCTGTTCTTATTTTACATGTGCTCTGCCTGCATGAGGGACACGAAGCGTTCAGATTCTTATTTATACTTGCCAAGGCAGTGCTAATATCAGGTCATTGAACATGAACAATTTAAAATAAACATCACTGAATCTTTGCCTAAACTGTAACGAAAAATTTGTAAAAACCAGCAAGGCTAGCAATAAAGCAGACGACTGCACTTATTTAGTCAGTATAATATTACTGATAATGGTACTTACGACACTAAGCAGAAAGGTTATGGAGCTCCTCAGGCTCCCAGAGTTTATTCATTATGTCCACCTGTTCTCTCTATTTTCATATATCAGATGCTCTTTGAGACTGGGGCCTTATTTTCCGTAAGCAGTTTTTTATTTCCTAATGCAATGGAGTTCTAGGTCTCAGCTGGATCCTACACATTCGTTCAAGAAAGACCAAAATTCTCATACATGGATTCCAGTCTGATTTTCTGTTAACAGAAAACATCAACTGATTTGAGTTAAACATTGATAGCAACACTGAGGGGCCGAAAGTTCTGGCAGTTTTTAACAAGTTCTTTTTTTTTTCCCCCCCCCAAACATCTGTAGTTCTGATCATTTGTTGAGGTATCTATACCAGTTTCTTCCTATGTCAAGTAACCTTATGCAATGTGCCTGGTTCAGACCAGATGCTAAAACAATAAAGGAGGATCTAGGGCCTTTCTACAAGTGTGTTCATTTGAAAATATATTTATTCAGTATATTAAATCATTTTTCCACTCAGGATGTTTTTGTTTCCAATGCTCCTCTCACTTAACCGATTTGGAATCAATGCCTGATCTTATGCCTCTCTTACAGTTTGCCTTCAGAGTCTTCTCCTTAAGGAAATTATGCATGGAAATTCCTTTTTACGAGCTTTTACTGAAAGCACGAGAGTCTGTATCTGAAATATATGCTGCTGCAAAATTTTGCCCAAAGCTTTGTCTTGGCTATATAAAGAAATTATAGGTGTGGACCAATTTTTGAATTAGCATGAAAACTGCTTTTATGTGCATATGAGAAATGCCTTTGAAACATCTTGCCAAGGGCTTATTCTGTCTTCTGGTTGTTATAAGAAAACATGGTTGCCCAAAAGAAAAAACCTGATCATGGTTCCACCTTAATCAGATTCACAATCGTGTCCTAATGCAATTTGTCCTAATCCATTTCTAAGGAAGACAACCATTTATGATTTGGAAAGACATGTGGGAATAAATGTGGCTATATGGAAATCCCTTGAGTCCTTGCTGTTACTATATTTTACTAGTTCATTAAAAAAAAAAAAAAACACTAATCACACTTTAGAGAAGAAGGCATTATAGATGCAATGTATATTCTAATGCAAAAAGCTTCTACCCGGGTGTCCTACAATCAAACTGTGCTCAGTTTGCAGCATCACAGTGTGTTTTACATCTCTGTGGCTGGGTTTAGAATAATGATGCCATGCTTAACACATTTTAATACTGATCACACATTTCAGCACATGGCTGAATATGTTGCTATGCTTGTTTTGTTTGGTAAAAGAATGCCTTCTGCTTAGTATGGCAGCAAATTGCCCTTGCAGCAAAATAGATAATTACATGGTGCCCACAGAAGAGCTTAATTAATACTCGTGCAAACATCTGTATATTCAACCATACATACAACCCTATATATTTATATCATCAAAATGACATGTTTGGGAGAGAGTTCAGTGTTTTCAGGAATCTGCTTAGACTTACCGCTCACATTCTGCGAACGTGTACAGTGGGAAGGGAAGGGTGGGGTAGAAAGGGGCACAAGCAAATGCTCAGCTTTATACATATGAGTAGTCCCATTGGAATCGTGTGGATAAAGATAACCATAAGTGTTTTGAGGACTGAGGGCCTAAAATAACACAACAACGTTCCAAATGTAAAAAGGTCTAGGTTTATTTGCACTGAAATTCTTTCATGTGCAATTTCCATCCATACACACACGTTAAAATATTATAAATATTTTTGTTAAGAAAAATTTTGCTATAAACAGCATTGGCTGTCATGAATAGCATACAACTGGGACAGGTCAGTAATGTAAATAATCACAGTCTTTCTATTTATCCATTTGTAATAATTAGGAGATCATGTAACTCTTGAAATCATAATTACCCAACATTTCATCATTTGTTTTTTACTTGAAAAGTTAGGGAGGGAATGTTTTCTTTCGGCCTGCTTGCATCTGTAGATGAGGATTTGTTCTTTAGCTGCAGAAAACTGAGGGCCTAATTCAAAGCTTATCATCTCACATATCCTTTTTATCAGCTGATTGGTTTCGCATACTACAGAAGTTTGCATTGATGAAGAAATGGTGGTTTTGCATACATGCAGGAAGAAAATTTTAATTTGTTTGACTGATGAAAAAATACAACACTGCTGCAAAGATTGCTATTGTACAGGATTGCAAGACTGGAAATCTGGTTCTGTTCCGAATCAGAGCAAGCCTTAAATTATGAAGTTGTCTTTGAAGGAAAATTCCACATTTTTTTCAATATATATTGGTCTCAGTGGTCTTATTTTGACTAAAATAAGACAAAAACAAAAACTATGAAATGAAAATCTGTTGAAAAACTAAAAATCTCTTTCAATTTCAAAAAAAAGCAAAACAATGCTTCATTATCATCAGAATTCTTTTTATAAACTTTCTTTTGAATAAATGTGATTTTGAAAGATGTTTCAATTTTTAAAATCCTGTGTGCTTCAAAAGAATGGTTTCCACAAAATTCCTTAAAACATCTAAAAATATTTGTAAAAAACAATTACTCCTTCATAAAAAAGTTTGAAAAAAAGTTTCAAGGGTTCTTTTTCTTTTTTCTTTCTTTCTTTCTTTCTTTCTTTCTTTCTTTCTTTCTTTCTTTCTTTCTTTCTTTCTTTCTTTCTTTCTTTCTTTCTTTCTTT
>VZSV01000021.1:390991-426575 GCA_013398735.1 Nothocercus julius
CTGCCATAAAAGCTTCCTTAGTACAAACTGGGCAAACAGAGCACCATGGAGGGAGACTGTAATTTTTCCAATGTAACTCATCGTCATATCACCAAAACAGTATTCATCTCATATTTAGTTTTCCCAAGCACTCAAAATAGTAACAATAATAATAATAAAACGTGTAAAGGATCTTTATTTCCCTCTGGAAAAGGGTATTCCATATTTGTAAAATTTCATCAACACCAGAAGAAGATTATAAAAAAATCTATGACTGACCTGCCAAATGTATTCATGCCATACTTACAAAAACTTTCTGGAATCAAAATTGCAAAGGTCCAAGACCAAAGATAAAACTGCTTTTTATTTATTTCCCAGGTACCTGTCACCTGTCTCTTGGCTAACACTGTGCTCAGCAAGGCTTGTGAGTATTTAAAACAAAACAAAACAAACATTTCTAAATCTTTTCCTAGAATTTGAGGTAATGAACTGTTATTAATTGAGGACGTATTAATGGGAGCCATTTGACCAAATACTGACAATGTTTTCTCTTTCATGGGTTTCCACAGAATGTAAGACAACCTAAAACTAATCGCACAGGTTTTTGATTTTTTTATGGGTATATCAGAGTCTCCCTAATTGAAGGCAGATCCATAAATAAGAAATCAGAGCACATTTTCTGTTATTATCCTCTTTTGGGTAAGATTAGTTCACACAAATATCATAGTATGAAAAAGACGGTGAAGCATTAGATTAGGCCATTTTATTTGAATCAATACCCATACTTCCCAAACGTATTAAAAACCCTCAGATGCATTTTCCTTGCTGGGAAAATTCCTGGCACCTTGTTAAAGAACTCACTCTAGCTTTCTAGAACAAGTGTAAGCTGCAATTTGATTAATAATTTTAGGGTGATCTCCTTCCTTTGCTTCTTACATAAACCTGAATAAGTCACTGCAACTTCTAGATAAAGGAGCACGGGTCCTTGCAACCTTGGAAATGATTTTTACCTTCTTTGATTAAAAGAAAGAAGCTACCCCTCCCTATCACCCTGAACAGTATTCTGGAAGGCAGTTTGAAGATAGAAAAGACTGTAAAGCTCTAGGTGGAATCTTTCCTTTTTGTCATTAATGTTACACAAACACGGGTGTACACAACTCTTAGAAGTTACTATTTATCAGAATGGATGCTAAAAACGAACTGTGGTCTCCTTTTTTCTTTTTTTTTTTAAACCGAGTAGCAGATGCTGCTCAGCATTGTGGTCAAGAGGCTGCACTTATTTCACTCTTACTAATTTCAGTCCTGGAAGACCAGAAAGATAGAGAGTGGGCCTAATCTTATTCTGAGTTACATGCACATAATTTCAAAGCTTTGTTCTTTGGCTCTGTCCACATTAAGACTCATGCTGCCATTTGCTCACTATTCCTCCTCTAGCCACATTTCTTTATCATCGGGATGCAGTTCTACAAAGTAGCTTCAGAAAGCAGTAGTTTGGGAGAATATATTCCTCCAGAAAAGTATAATCATTGGAACATTACAAACCATACGATTTCTATTTTCTTCCCTTCTCTCAGACATGTTGGTTTGCAATGGGTTAAAAATCTACTGCTAAGCACTGACCATTTTAAGGTGTATTCTTCTCCCCTGCTGATTTGCCCTCTGACCTTTTGGGAGCCAGGGTGGTTGCAGACTTCATTTTTACTCCATTTCCTGGCTGCGCACTCAATGTTTCCACAGCAGATTAATGACAACTAATAATATCTGATATATCTGGACATTGCCACATAATGAGTTGCAGTCCCACTGGGTGCCCAAAGTGTCACTACTAACAAATTCACCAGAGCTGCACATAATTAGCATGTAAAGGGAGTGATCATGCAGTAAATCTGTAAGGGAAGATGGATAGCCCAGGAGGAAAAAAATAAGGAAAAAAACAATGTTCTTAACACTCACTGGTAAATGTATGTTTCTTGGCATGAATATTTTCTTGATAACAAACTGTGGACAGGTTACCTTTACAGTAACATTATTCCTTCCACAGCTGATAGGCAGAATTTCATTATGCCACTGCTAATGTTACAGTATTTCTGCAAAATGTCACCATATGTAAATTAGAGGAGGTTAGGGTTTCTGTCTTAGTTTTCTTTCAAGATGCACTGTCCCTTTCTGCTGTTGCCTAATTCTCCCTACAACTACTAGTTTATGGACACGCTAACATAGACCCAACCTCTGCAAAATCAAATTGGTAGAGAAGGGTCTTCCTTCTCAAACAGCATAGCCAAATTAGATGATTGAAGATACTCATCACATGGCAAGGACAGCCGTCATATAAGACAAGACTTGAAATTAAATTACTTGATGAGGTCAGATCCGAAATGTGATCTTTCCCATCACGTAAGCAAACTCAGAAAATAAAAGGGATGCATGCACAGTTTGAGTTACCTGACCTGAAACACACATCTCTGCCTTACAACCATGTAAGTTTCCATTATACAGTGTTGTCTATAATCTGGTTATGTGCAAACAAAGTTGACAAGGAGCATATGAATTGTCCTGATGGGATGAATTCAGCCTGAACAGTCCTAAACGTGACACTTTGCTCCAGTTTAATTCATGCAGGCGTCTTCATGAAGATCATTGCTTGCTATGGCTCAAAACTTTATTTTGTTTTGAGGAGATGTTGTTTACCAGCCTCTTGCTTTTTGACATCCAGATTGGAATATGCTGGCATTTACATGACTCTGTCTGTTGGGTTTATTTAGGCAAGCAGCCAAAACATGGTTAAGTCACAGTGTAGTGTTTTCTAAATTACAATTTTTCTGAACTGGACCTAAATGCTCTAGCCTTTAAAACTGTGACTTTAGCTTCTATGCTTTTTCTTTAAGAAAATATCCAAAAATTTTCCAAAATGGATGATGTGCAGAAAAGTACAAACTCTAGAGGATTAAGAACAGCATGCTTCAGTATAAAAAAGTGAGAATTCTCTTTAAAGATCCCACAGATTCTTCACTTATTGCAAAAGCTAAAAACTGTGGGTTTTTTTATATATATATAGAAGACATAAGGAAGACTTTAAATGCTTCTTGTCAAATGCAAATAGCTGCTTTAATTTTGAATCACTTGTTTTCTACCTTCTCTGAAACCCAAATGATAACTAAAACTCTTAATTTTCTCAGTATGGTTATTTAAGATTGGTCTTCATCTTGTATAGCAAAAGACATTAAAAAAAAAAAAACAAGAAGGTGCATAATATTTGTTTTGTCTTAAATGAAAGAATGAAACTCATGGACTATTCAGCTCCCACAGGGGCATTTTTTATACAATCTTAATGATAATTAACTGACAGTGATTGATGGCCATTACTAAGGAAACTGAAAATACAACTGCACCATTCTATCCAATTTGCTTTTCTATTTTTTATGAGCTCTTGCTTATTTCTGAATATTATCAACTAAATTATTTGTCCAATTTGAATTTTGCATTTAGAGTTCATCTAAAACACATTTCCCCGACTGTTCTGTCACTTTGTTGACTGGATATTCATTTCCTCAAATTTCACTCCATGTCAAGTCTACATAAGGCAAGTATTTTTGCATCAAAAATATGAGAAAACAGTCACATACATTCCCATATGTTTTGTGAGTAAAAGTTTTTCTACTGGAAAAAGTGTCCCGATGCACAGAAGTCATACGGAATTTGGGAATATGTCCCCAGGAATTTTTCTGAAGGGAAGGGAACGTGAATCTTTTTCATCTTAACTTCAGAATATTGTTGTTAGTGTTGGAGACCTCTCTAGGGGTATTTTTTTATATATGTATTGAACTGTTTTATTATAAAATCACCTTTGCTGAAACACTTCCAGAGTCTCACATCCAACTTTGTTATTAAATTTTGCAGCATCTCAAACATTGTCAAGAATGAGCACAGGAAATGAGTATATTTTATGTTTTATTCTTCATATCCATTGTTTTACATAATTTTTTACATTACCTTGGTTGTGTCAGCCTTAATTATTTTTAAATATACCAACTGTTTTAAAAGCTTCTGAAAGAGCTCTATTGCTTTATCAGGAAAATGGTCCAATTTGAAGTATATGTGTTACACAGGAGACCTCATGTTTTAAATTTCTTCACTTGACAGGTGAATTCTCTCTAGTATTTTATCACTCATTACATTTAAATGATATTATTTTAATGGCTTTTCTGGAAGACTCTTTCTTTTATTGGTTGAAAGAAAAATAAGTTGTTTTTAGACATGCAGCATTCCCTTAACAGCTTCATTGCCTTTTCAGTGTGTCATTATATATAACAAAATGTACACACAATGCATCCCTTGGGAGTTAAAGCTTATCACCATGCAGTACTTTCAAAGTGAGTGTTTTATACCATTTGACACACTGAGGACATGGAATGTGACACCACTGATCTCCCAAGAGAGACATCACTGATTTCTTACAAGTCTCTTTGATGAAGAAATTAGTCAATAATTATATTTTGTAAATTCTAGCAGCCTTTCTTTCTTTCCTTTTTTTTTTTCTTTTTTTTTTTTTCTTTTTTAATTTCCCTGTAAGACAGATGTTGTGGTAAATCTGCATCTGCCTAGGTCTCAAGGCATTTTCAATTTTTGCCTACCTTTATGACCCCCTTGATGAGGGTAACAAATCAAGTTCAAACATCCTGTACTCAAGGATCCTTCACTGAGTCAGACACTGTTAAGTCCCAACTAGTTAAGACTTCCATAGAGGTCTATCAACAAGTCTCAATCATCTGCACAGGTTATTGCTCAGGGACAAGGGACACCTTTTCTCAACCCCGGGGCTGCCTGCTGTCACTGAAGCACTCTTTTCCAATACAATCAGTGATCATTTGGCACACAGGGGACTTCCAGGATTATGGCCAATAAACCTTCCCCATTATGAGAATAACAACTAATGGCCATGAATCATGTACTTTCAAGCACGAGAGAAAGTAGGCAATATATAAATACCTCCTTACTTAAATGATTTGGGAGGAATGCTTTCCTGAAAAATAGCCTGGAAAATATTTGTGTGTGCACAAGAGAGCGTACTTCTGCCTCATGCAAAAATTATGTGGTCTCACTGCTTCATAAACTCAACTATAGGTGGAAAAATTAGTTAGAAGAAAACCAAATTTGATTTTTTTTTTCTTGACTGAAGAAGCAAAACAGCAGCAACGGGTGATTTTATATCAAAAGAAGCCTTCCACATGACCTGAAATTAAACATTTCTTTCACACATGTTTGTGAGCAAAGCAAAGGGCATGAGGTAATGAGGTCATGAAACAGAAGCAGTATGGGGCATTTTATCCAACTGATCAGCACCTGGATGCAAACTCTTCTTCTGCTGAAGGAATTTGAACCCAATCCCTTACCTCCGCAGGAAAAGATCTTTGCAATCACACAATAGCATAGTTGAGTCTACATAGAGGAGGAGAGTGATTTTTTTCATTCCTCCTGTGGAAGCACTGCCATATGTTGCACTCTAGACACTCATCTGAAGTCCTGCCTTGCCACTGAGCCAAAATACTATTCATCTTTTTTATACAGTGAGAAACAGTACTAATAGGAGAGACTGAGGATCTGTGAGGTTCTCATGCTGATAGCACAGTCTTTGTGTTTTGATATTTTTGCTGCTTCCAGTGACATCAGTGGCCAGATTTCTTATCTTCAGAAGACTGGATTTAGAGAAGACCTGGAGCAATATGCCTTGCATGGCTTTCAGAGTAGAATCAAATTTAGCTGTAAGACCTGTCCCTTTACAGTGAAATTTAATTGTGTACAGAGAAATCATTCCATACACAAGAATCATAGCCCCGTCTGCCTAAATCAAGGCTGTATTTTTCCTTTCAAAGCTTTAGTTCCACAGAGCCAGGAAAGATGAAAGAGAACAGACTTAATTTCACTGTATCATCTTGTATATTGTTAACTTCAAGGAATACCTTCAAACTAAAAATAGGCACTCACATACAATGGAATTAAAAGAATATGCATGAATTTAAGAACAATATGATAGGATAGCAGTAAATTATATATTACAATCCCTAATTTTAGTCATTCAAGTCTGAAAACTTTTATCTGAACTTCTCTCCCTGTTTCTCTTCTAAGCCTACGGAATCCACTGCAGGCAATGGAAATGCAACCTGCCAACTATGGACAACTTGGAGGAGACAAAAGACTTGGCCTCTGTTATGATTCTGATTAATTTGAGGAGATGAGCTTTATAGATAACAAGTGGATAAGAAGTTCCTTCAACTATGGCAAATGTCTGTGGCAAATCAGAGGAAAGATCAACCCACACGATACAACCGATAATCCCTTTCTCCGGAAAGTTTCTTTTCAAAAGAGAAGGATTTTGGTATAAACATTTCCCACACTTTGAATTTTAGGTACAATTGGAATAGAGCGTTCCTACTGAAAACAGCATGCCAGTAGGATTGTATGAATGTCTGCCCCAATTAACAATATCAGAATTTATTTCTGGGGAAAGGCCAACCTCTCTTTGCCTTATCCAGTTTCAGGCAAGGTTTTCTAATGCAATTTGAAGGCTGTTATCAGGCCATCCACCAGCCTCTTTACAAAGTGGACAAATTAACTAGTTAAGATCTCTTCTAGAATCATGACTTTGTAAGTCTGATTTTATTCTTACAGGGCATACAGCTTGCCAAAATAATATTCAGCTAGATTTAGATGCTCAGACTTCTGTGTTATGTCTGTTGTACCAGGACCCATTAATTCTGAGCTAATGTTTCTTTGCCAACTCCTAATGTGGGGGGATTGGAAGAATAGAAAACAGCACCTTCATCTAAACAAGTTTTGCTTCAGAAATGAAAAATTTGAAGCAGTCTGCATCCCAATTACCTTGGACAAATCTGCTATGATTTGTAATTATATTATTATTTTAAATTAATCCATTTGTAAATTAAGGTTGTCTTTTGTTTATTCACTTGTTTAGACTTGTCTAAAAAAAATGAGCAGCACTTTCAGCCATTTATAATAAAAGCAAAATGACTAAAAATATCTACTTTTTTTTAGTTTGCATTAATAAGTTCATCCCAAAATATATATGCAATAATATAGTAAATTAAGTTATAAATGTAGGGATGTGCTCCGAGTCACCATGAAAATCTGCATGCAAATGCATAATAATCACAAATCTACATTATTACAATATTAAAAAATACCTACAATTAAATTATCATGTGGAAATAATCATAATGTTATTGGAAACTCAATTATTGTGGCAACCCTTGTCGGGGAATTAGCAGGCTATGGCAAAGGCAAGTCAGACCTGAATTCATCAAATATATATTATCACAATATTACATGTTCACTTCGATTCCATGCAAAGACAAACATCCTCACTCACTAGTATCTGCTCAATGCATTTGTATTATTCATGAACAACTCTGTGATCTATTATACATACAAAACTGATTGTACGCTGCTTGCCGCAGGCTACAATGCAGAGACACAGAATTAATTTTATTATATACACATGCATGATAATTGTGTAGAATTCGGTCAAATATCAAACTCTGCTCCTGTGCTCCATTATTTTACTTTCCAAAAAGAGGTCTAAGGTCAGCAGCAATTTCTCTTTGGTGACAGTGAAACTCTTTGTCATTTAGAGTAGAAAGTTCCTGGGTACTAATGAGCCTGGAGCTGTGATGAATGGTCACACATTCCCTTTACTCTCCAACCCCCACTCATCAAAGGGTAACTGTAACTTTTATTGAAATTCTCAACAATCCCTTGCCTCTGATGCTAACAAAAGTCACTTTGGGGTGCAAACATAGAGTCTTGATCTGTCAGTGACTGCAGCATTTCTTTTTTTTTTTTTTTTGGTATTGGTGACACTACTAAAATGTTATAAGATGATGATAAACTTTTTTTCTCCTATCTACTAGAGTTTTATTTCTGCAGGAACTCCTATTATCTTCAAGAGGTTTAAGTAAACCCTTCAGAAGTGTTTTCACACAGACACCTTCCCTGATACAAATTTTAATAAAGAACAACCATCAATATCCCTCTTTCTCTAATAGAGCAAGAGACTGACAGGAAGGCCCTTTTCTTATTCTCTAAAATCTTCTAAATGTTTTTCCAGAAAGACTAAGTCTAGTCCAAAAAGAAGAAGTCTAGTCCACTGAAGACACAAGAAGAAGTAAGTGTATCACACCTGAGAAGGGGCTTGGATAAAGTGCACCGCCTGGTCTGGATTCAAGTATCCCTGGAAGTCAGCAGAACCCTTGATTTTTCTGTTTCAGGTTAGGTCGAAGTCAAGCCTAGTGAAGTAAGTAGTATGAGTGAATTGCACCAACAGCAAATATTGCCAAATAGCTTCAGAGATGGGTATAGATTCCAAGGCTGCAAGGACACACGACCCCTTCATATACACACCAATGATGTGAGAGAGTTGTTTCAGGACAGAGAAAAAGCTCATTCTTAACTGACCAAGCAACTTCCCATTTTCCATTCTCAACAGCTTAATCAAACCTTGAAACATTTTTTTTCTGATTTTCCATTCACTCCCACTCTCCCACCACCATCCAAATTTCTGGGCCTCACAGTTATCCGAACCTTCAAGCTTTAAGGCTGATAAAATGTACTCCCTGTCCAATATATTCAGAGTCAAGTCCCATTCGAGGATATCTCAAAGTACCTTCTTGCATTATTGTGCTACTTTAAACAATCATAGCAAAAGGTACACTCCACTGCATTTGCATTGTATATTCATGAAATTCATAGAAACAAAATGTAAAAGGATTCTAAATCCATACGTCTACTCATCAGACAGGAGGAGATTTAAACATCTTCCTTTTTAAAACAATCTTTCATTATGCTTGTATCAATGCTTAGACTTCATAATTTTTGTACCTCTGAGCAGTGCAGGAATATCTGCATTTAATAATGCATGGTTTAAGAGTTTACCATAACATCACAAATTCACTATAAATAGTATTTTCTATTTACTGTTATGCTATTCTATTTACATAATGTGATAGATGCATGAACATCTCAGGAGAGAGGAAGTGAGCTAATCCTTCACAGACCCTGATGTCTCATCAGAAGAGGTAACAAGTGAACAAAGTTGGGCTGCTTATCTCTGCTGACTTAGAGCCATAAACAGCAGAAACAGCAAAAACACAGTTCTAACAATGCAGGGTAGGCCAGCTTTGGGATGGGCTGTAGAGGTCAGTCTAGCTAATGAAATCTGATTAAATGCTGGAGGTGCAAAGGAAAAGCCATCTTTGTTAACGAATGTCCCAGTAATGCATTTTATCAGTTACTTATAACTTCACTCTGTTCTTAAAAATCTCTGCTCTTAAGTAGGCATAAATTACATCTTGCTCAGCAATGGCAGGGACTTCAAGGGAAGCGGCACCTTTTAAGCTTTTCGTGGTGAAACTGCTATTGCCTTCTGCCATTTCAGAGTGCAGAATTGGCTGCCTGTGTGGTCAGGGAAACACCAGAGCCATCAGCAGATGAGCAGCAGGACATGAAGGTTCAGGCAGCATCATTTAACATCAGCCTTTGCCACCGGTGGGTAACACAAGCAGTCAGGTTGAAGAGAGGATTTCTCTTGGAACTTGTGAGCCTACGGCTCTCTGGCAGGCAAGAGGATAGAGGGGAGTAAGGTCTTACTGAAGGTGCCTATTTTGTTACTGTTACCTAAGACCTGTGACTTCTTAGGTGCATACTTGAAACTTGAGTAGTTCAAGCTTGTACCTCCTTCATAGGACTAATGTTGTGCAGTTTGTGTTCAGATAAAAATAGAGGGTTTAAGAGATGTATTTGAATCTTATCCAAATTATCAAACTCCATAGCCACACAGGGAGATCAAGCAATTTGGGAGAAAACATTTACATCAGACTTAAGATTGCTTGGTCTTCCTTGTCTGAAAATACCTCCGTGGTATTCTGGCACATTCCCACTTGCTTTCAATAGCTAAGACATACAGGAGAAAACATAGCTGTTAAGCCACATTTTCCAAGCTTGTAAAATACACCCATTTTAAAAGCCTGTAGTTTTTAATTGGTTTGCCCAACACCACTTATTAAAAGCCACACACTAGAACCACCAGCTAAAGAGCAAATTGTTGCAAAGACAAATCTTATTTCTTCAGTTAACATTTATTTTGCATATATCCATAAAAGCGCTACATGTAAAAACTGTGCATATACAAAGTCTTGGCTTCATTTTCTTGCAAGATATTGGGCAGCACTGATCATAAACAAATCTTTTAGTTTTTAGTATTTATTTTGCAGAAGCATCTATTGTTCTCATTTAGGATGAAGAAATTTTGTTGAGAGTTAATGTGAAAAACAAGGATTGTCACAATTTTGCCACGAAGCAAGTTGAACATTCGGACAATCCAATATTGCTGCACTGTGTATTGCGTGAGAAGAGTGTTTTTTGTTTTCTTAGCCATCTTTAAAAAAGAAATTTAACACAATTTTAGTAAGTAGCTCTGCTTGAGAGCAGCAAACAATGTTATTAATTACTAAGGCTGCTTCAATAAAAGTGCCTTTTCTGCAGTGGCATATGAAAAACAGCACATAGTAACATTAGGCATTCCACTTCTTGCAGCAAATGCAGGACAGTACTCTACTTTAGCAGCTACCAAAGCAAAATAGCTACTTTGCATAACATTTTATTGTTATTGTTTTATGCATATATATTATTTCTGTGGAGGTTCAATGACATAATAATAAGCCGAATCTAATTCAAAAGGTAATTTGGGTCGAGTATTTTCTTTTTTATATTTGAAAAAAAAAAAAGAAAATAATTTTAAAAGAACTGATAAAAAGAATTAAAATAAGTATCCATTTCAGATTTCTGATTTTGACATTAGATTTCAAAATTCAGTAATATTTTTAAGAGATAAACCACTTCTCCCACATTTCTTCCCCAAAAGGGGGGAATCTAATAGTTGTTTGCATATGTTTGGCTTCACAGAACATTTGTTTTGATACTTAACCAATGATAAAAAGTCTTCTTTAGTTTAGGATGTACAAAAAAAAAATCTTTGCACAGGACTATTGGTCATGATCCTCCTTATTTCTTGGAAAGCATATTAAGAAAGAAGAGACTACCTTTGAAATGTTTAGTATTTAACTGTTTGGGAAACCTGCATTAGAGAGGGAGAACAACTTTCCTAAGGCTGTGAAGCTGTGGATGAGATCAGAGCTCAGGAACATGGATGATCCCCGGCTCCCTCTCCTGCAGTCCATGAGAGGCCCTTGACAACTGAGAGCCCCGCAATGAGGCAGTGCAGGCTGCCTCTTCGAATCTCTCTTTGATGCCAAGGATGATTCTGCGGTAATTCTGCATATTAAGTTACAGACTGATGCTGTATAACAGGCTACACACAGGCCCAGGAAAAGCCGAAGGTGGTTCCTAGCCAGAGAGTCTCCATATTTTTGGGTGCATAATATAGAGATGAAGTAATGGCATTGAATTACTTCAATACTTTGCTCACTATTGTGTGCTTGTGATTCTAATCAGCCAAATTCTTTGCTGGCATCAAAGATTATTTTGGGAGATTTCTCTTGCTTTTCCTTCAGAAGGAGAACTAACTTTCTATCACCTCTTGCATATAGATGTGTGTGTGTACACATACACATATGCACACACACCTCTCCCTCTGTATACATATGAAGAATCTGAGGATAAAAGTTTCCTACTCGTAGCAAACTCTTCTCAAAAATATATGACTACTAGTAACAGAGTCACCTCTTCCTGCAGAAAAAAAAAAAAAAAAAAAAAAAACTCACAAATCTGTATGATCGTTCATCTGCATAAACATTTATAACAAAGCAGGGGAAATGAAAAGGTGTCACATTCAGAAATATGTACCTGAAGAAAATAAGATTTTTTACATATCATTTTAAAACTCGAACAAGGAAAGATTTCAATATCTATTTTCCCAAAATTACTTGGTTCAGATTCGAAAAGATCGCAACCCCATGCTCAATTTGCTATGCAATAACAGGGGTTCATGTCTTCTTTGAAAGCATGCAAACAAGCGACATCTTTTTTGTTTCATTTTCCCTGAATTTGTTTGTTGCTTACTGACATCAAAACCCCTGCAGGGAATCTAACCTTGCAATTTTAGGAACAGTGCTCTAGGGTTTTTCAAGTGTCTCATTCACTTGGATAAAAAGTGCTAATTGTCACCAACTTCCATTAAATGACAGCAGTAAGGCACAAAATATGCTTGATTTGCAGATGCTAATGCCACTGGGAGTTTGCAGTAGATTAATAATTGTGCAGAACTCGAACATTCCCCTGGCACTGCCAGTCTGGGTTTCCAATATAATGCCAGATTATGAGAACTTGTTTTTAAATTTTGCTTTCCTAAGGAAATAAGGCTTATGCAATTGCACTGTCTCTCTGTATTGTGTTTGACTGTCCTATCTTCCCACAATAATTTCACTTACATTCATAGAAGGATAAAGGATAAACAAGTGAGGGACTTCTTAGAGGTTTTGAGGGAAAACAAGCAGCTTGGTAGAGAAGAGAGACTTAGTGCTCAGCCTGCACCATGAGCTCTGAAGCTGAAGAGGCACTGAAAATCCACAGCAGCAAAAAGCACTGAGACAAAATCCATGAGGAACGCGCACTTCATCAGTTCACCAATCCTGAACTTCACTGCTTTCAATTACCCCACCTTTCTAGAGTATGGGCATCCTTGTGATCAAACAAACCCAATCAAGTTTTGCTGCAAGCACCAGGGAGATGTGCAATACAACATACTCAGCAGGCAGCACCTCTGGCATCTGATGAGCTTTACAGAGAAGGTGTCAGACTAGGTTCCCATTTTTTTTTCTTTTCAAAAATCTATATGGCAAATATCCTATTTCAACCTGAGGCTTTGAGGGGTGCATCAGGAGTCAACTTCTTGCAGCAATTTATCCAGATGAGTTCTGGGAACAACACTTTAACTTCTTTCTTCTTATTCTGTTGCTCCCCCTCTCTGCTTGCAGCGCACTCGGGCACATGTTCTTGAGTATTAAGAGAACCTCCCCTATGGCGTGAAAGCTTCCTGATAGCTCCAGTGACATTGCAAAGCTCATTTCTGCATGCAGCAACATGTTTATGGCAAAGGTGAGGGTGAGGTTGAGTGAATATGTTTCAACACTTCTTTTTTGGTATTTATTACTGTGCCATAGCATTCCTGCAACCTGGCCTGCTGCTGCTCAAGCTGTTTGTGCAAACTCCTGATTGAGCGCAAAAGCAGAAGTCTTCGGTACATAGCTAGCTGGAGCCGATACTTCTCCTTTTCCTCCTGTTTCCTCTTTTCTAAGGTCTCCATTACTTTTGTGGTCTTCATCCAAACCGCCTGGCCCAGGCTATAAGAGATTATATCATCCTCTGCACCACTGCAAGTACTGGGAGCCCCTGCATGACAGCAACCAAATTTGCTTGCTAGCAGGGCAGCAACAGTTTGCAGCTCTGGAGAGTTGTGGGAAGCCCTTGGGAGCTGTGACTCTTCCAAATTTTGGCTGCAGTCCCAGCAGAGCCTTTCTGGGCATGGAGAGGATATGCTCCCAGACTCCAGATTGCAGACTGCCATGAGATGAGGTGAGTCACCTAATGACCTACTGATATCTGTTGAGAGATCCTTGAGGAACCCAGAGGCTCTGCTTTGTGCCTTGTCCCCAGTGACACACTCTGGTGAAGCAGGGGCTTCTCCCTGAGCCATGGCCAAGCTAGAGGGAACAGATGGTCCTTCTGGCACTGCTGACTTTCCCTGGCCTTCATGGAGACTGTCTAGTAGAGGACAGGGCAGGGCTGGGCAGGACGAGGGTGCTGTTAAAACATCACAGCTCTGGAATGGGTCTTCATCAGCATTATTTTTGGTTTCCTCTTCATCTCTTGGCATTAAATCTGCTTTCTCAGCCATTTATTGCCTGAGGTACAGAAACTTGCTGTGGACAAAGTGGAAGCAAGAGGATTTCATTTCCACACATACACACATGTGCACACACAGAAGTCCTGTGCAAAGTGACATTTGAAGAAAGAATCTCTTCTATATATTTAAGCAATGGACCTATTACTTTTCTAATAAAGCACAACCCTTGGGTCACTTCAGGCCATTTCTCGTGATTTGCATTAGATGTTCTTTGAGGCACAACATTAATCCAATAATAATTAAAATGATATACTGTACTATTAACATTCTCAAATCTTTAAAGCAAAGTGATCTATCCCTGCAGCACTGCCTGCGCTGACTAATTAAACAGAATACAGTTGTAAATGGGTATTGTAAGCACTTCTCCCATTTACGAACACAGCCCCAGCAAGTGCAGTTTGTAGTGATGGGTGAGTTATCAGGACTGATCAGGTTTAAAGAGACGTGGATGTACCACAAACAGCAGGTTGCATTTAAATTCCCTCTCCTAGATTAATTTGTCTCCTACCAGTTTGTTTACAAGGTTGCCTTTTTCCCCCCTATTAATTCTCTTTTAACAGTACAATTACATTAGCAGTAGGCTAGCCATAGATAGAAAAAAAAGCACTTACCAGGGTTAGTGGGGGGAAAAGAAGGGTTTATAGTGCATTGTATCTCTGCATCATGTTTTCTTGAATATGAGTCAGCAAAGCCTGGAACAGAAACACCACAGTGCAGAAGCCGCAGCAGCAACAGCGTTACTCTGTTCCACCCAGCAACAAGGCAATGAATCCCAATCACAGGGAAGTGCAGGGTTTGTTTGTATTCTTTTCTTTTTCTTCTCCTCTTTTTGCTTCCCTTGCAAGAGAGTATTCCTCTCTGGCATGCAGCTTTTCTGTTATGTTTAAGCATCAAAATGAAAGCCAGAGTCAGATGGCAAACTCTCAGGCTGAAAAAAAAAAGAAAGAAACAGAAGGTGACCAATTCACTCATGCTACAGGGGGACAATATATCCAGCCCTTCTCATCCCTGTAAGTTATAGAGGAGCAAATGCATCACCCAAAAGGGAACTTGGCATTCTGGGCTCCTGTGTACATGCATAGTCCTTTGAAGAAAAGATAGATTTGGATGCATTAACAAATAAAATCCAAAAATGAAGCAAGCATTCAGCACCACTGAATTCTGTGAAGAAAAGCAGGCAGAAGCTGTAAACTGAGGTGCCTAAAAAACACTCATATTTAATTATGCTGTCCTAATCTTCAAGAAAAAGCTCTGCACCCAAGTATAGAATATCAACACTTAAGTATGCCACAGAACAGTGAACTTTATCTGCACCTTTGATGCCACAGAACAGTGAACTTTATCTGTATCTTTGATGTTAGAAATCTACCTACAGATTCGCTCACTTATAATGCCATGAACAAAATTCACCGTCCAAAAACCTGCACCTACTTAAGTCAGTTTTCCGCAGGAATTAATTTGCCCCAAGACTTTCTGTATTCCATTCTGTTTATATATATATAAAAGAAAGAACCAATCCAAAATACTATCTAGAATCTCCCTAGATCTGGAAAAAAATGAAGGTAGATCCTATCTCCATGTCTACATATTGTGCAGTAGAGATAATCATCTATTATTCTTCATCTGCACTAACTATCCTTCTTTCTGATTAATCTATTAGCCAGGATATAGCTCAAGTCTTGAACATCCAAACTCCAGTTAGCATAAATTCAGATTTTTACCCTGAGGTCTAACTCAAATACAAGTTTTTTTTTGTACAAAAAACATATTATTCATTGAACTGGTAAAATAACTGAACGCGCTGTGTTTACATGCTAGATCATGTTCCAGATTATATAAATACTAGGAAGAGATAAATACCAGTGAGTTAATAACCTCTGCAAGTTTATATCTTGGTGATTTCCATTTATCTGAATCACAAGTTGCTGTAATTGAAGAATATGGAATTCAGATAACAGTGATTTTACTGTGTGATGTACTAAAATGGTTCGCTAAAATATAGCACTATGTATTTAGTCTTTTATTTTTGGCTGCTCCCCTCTCCAAAGCACTGCAGGCGCATCTCCCAGCTACAAAGAGTACAGTGGATGGGGGTTAGGTAGTACATGGTTTCAAGCTGTATTAATACCTTTCTGCCGTGACAGTATTCTGTTCCTCACCTCTACCTTTGTAGTTGCTTACTACAAAATAGCTATTTTCTAATATTCTTAACAGGCCATGGTAGACTGGATAATTTAGAGTCAGATCATAGATGTATGAAAGCACGATGATGGCAATTAGACATCGGTGAATGCATATGGCAGAGATCTATCATAAAACAAAATTTTGCTACCTATTATTGACAGTATAAACATTGCTTTTTCTGGACAAACTGGGAGACATTTCAACAAATTTTGGACAAACTGGGAGACAAACTGGGAGACTGGGTTACATTTCACAAGACATACCTTTTTGCAAAATTGACAGACTCAAGAGAAGGAAACATAAAATGAGTTTTTATTTAAATGGAAACATGTAAATTCTTGTTCTTCCCCTTCATGACTACTACCTTGACAAAAAGACTCCTACGGTTTGGATCACTTGTGATTCAACAGATTAATAAAGAGAACTTAGAAGACCTAACATTACTTTTTTTTTTTTTTTTTTTTTTTTTATGAGAAGTGCAATATGTCATTCTACTGGTGGAGAAACACTTAATTTTTTTAATAAGTTTGCAGCTCTGCCTAAGAATTTGTCTCATACAGACAATGTAGTTATTCAATGCCCCTCTTCTGAACTTATTACTCCAGGAAACATTTATGGGAATAAATGTGTTATGGGAATAAATTTTTGCCAAGAGCAGACAAAAACTGCTTCTGTTACACCAATGCCCTAAGCATTTCAGGTAGGTAAAAACGAAAACAAGAATGCCTCCAATCCAGGTTCATCATGTTTTATTAGTAGCCACTCACAGGTAGACATATCCACCTGTGTTTCAAGATACAGGCCCTGCAGAGCCACCTGCAAGGAACGGGTCTTGCACACCCCTGCAAGGTCTATGGGTTTCAAGACATCTGACCATTTCAGATAACAGCCCCGGTTAATGGTCCTTGGCAAAGTATAGGTTCATGTTCGTAAGCAGGTTCTTCGGTGCTCTGTGCTTACATGTTTGTGGAATCAGGCCTTAGCCTTTCAGTTATGTCTCAACCTGTCATGAGAGAGCAGCAAAAGAAACAGCCATGGAAAAATCTCTGCATTTGGTCATAACAGTTATTTCTTCTTTCTGTCTTTGGTTATTATAACATTCCCTAGTCTGGAAACATATGAGGACAGGAAGGTTATTGGTCTTTGGTTTTATTAAGTACAAATATTTTATTGAAATTCAATAGGTAACAGCCAAATATGGTTACGAAAAGAAAGGAATAAGCATTGGTAAAGATATGTTATAATAACATAGGCCTAGGAAGTTATGTTGTTTCATATTTGGGTTTGGGGAATACTTTTAACTAAGTAGTAAAAAATATCCTATTGCTCACTGGTGTAATTCCATATTTTACACTAATTGCTCTTAAAGATCAAAAGCCATATTCTGTCCGTTAATATGCGCACTCACATGGCTGCCTATGAAATCAATGAGATCCACATGTGTTGCATCTGAAGCCTGAATTTTTCCCTAGAGATTCTTTAAAATCTTTTTACAGGGCAGTAAGTCACCGAAGAAAAGCCATACCTTCCCTTTCTTCTGCCTCCATACCCCAAACATACAGGAGTTATTATAGGTCACTCCAAATTTTACACTGGTTGGTAATGGTATCCCGTGGGGCCACTTGCCTGCCAGGGATTGCCATCACTTGACACATCCTGCTTTCACCTGAGTTCACATTTACTCGTTTCTGTAATCCTGTTACACTAGCAGAGAAAGACCAAGGAAACTATGCCCAGCTTCACGCTGACGATATCATGAAATTCCCTTGATATGACAGGGACAGAGAGAAGCACAGTAGGAAATGATTATGCTTTCTAGATCCTGGGAAAAGGATACTGTATGCTGCAATTACAGATACAATCATATGTGCAGATAACATGGAAGTTTTTAGCAAAAAGCAGAGTGGGTACAAGATTTTGCCAACAGGGAAAATTGCCACAGCTCCTGACAAGAAAATCCAGGGATTCAAGTCCATCATTTTTACATTGATTAAAACTAAACCAAATACTAAACAATCTGACATGACCTGCAAAAAATAGTAGGCTGGTTGGCAGTCTCAACAGACCTGCCTGTTTAAGGTCCTGAAATGGCCCAAAAGAAATTCTGCAAATCTCAGGAGGAGTAGTTTAGACTGCATTCAAGCTACAGCTGAGTTGAGTTTACAGCCTTGGAAATATTGAGGCTGCAGCTGCAACCAGAACCAAGGAAGGGGTTCAGGACCACTTTCACTGCAGCATTGCAGCAACTCTGCTTCTAGCTCCTCTTGGTTTAAATACTGGGCCTTGAATATTGCCAGGGACATGAAATGACGTATATAATTATTCATAAAGATACTTTAAAAGTGGAAAGTGTTGATCTTCCAGAGGCAGCAGCTCTTCTCCCTACTTTCTACGTGGAGAACATTGGTTAGATAAATAGTGACGTGAATCACCACTAAGTAACAGAATAACAGCATCATTGCGTTAAGTAGTTTACAAACTAAGTTCAAAATCCTGCCACCCAGTGCACTGAACCTTTTTTTTCTTTTTCCTTTATTTATTTATTTTTTAATCCTGAAATGGCCCCAAAGAAATTCTGCAAATCTTATGAACTCATATATCCTTTCATTGAGCACAATAAGCAGCAAACATTTGCACAGAGTCTTAAGAGGAAATGGCTAGTCAGCAGGCACAAATAGTTGGGGTTATGTGCAATACTTCCTGATCTGCAAAGAGACAGTTCTATATCCAAATTCATTCACTCATTTTAATGCAGGACAAATTCTAAAGTGGGTTGAGAAGGGTTCACAATGGACAAATAGGGGAGAGATGCTTGAGTGTTCACAGCATCTGCAGCATATGATCTATGAACTTTGGGAGGAGGTTAAATGCAAGTCTTTTTGTTGACTTCAAAAAGACATGAATCTTGAGAACAGCCAGTTTACCCCATGTAGCTTTTCTTCTTCTAATGGAGAGAATATTCTTGTCTGTAATTCATTACAGTTACACTGAAAAGGAAAATCTGATTATATGCTGAAAAACTGCTGGATTGCAATTATCTTCCTTTAAATGTTGACTGAAATGTTAACTGACCGTTATCAGTGTGACATTCTTTCTTCTTTTCTCTTTTATCTTAATCTTGCTCGATGTCCAACATTTTGTACAATAAAAAAAAAAAGAAAGAAAGAAAAAGAAAATGTGGCAGGGGGAGAAAAAAGAATTTGAAGTAGGAACGTTGTATAACTTGAGATGCTATTGCAGACTTCCCATGTACAAGAGACTAAAAAAAATCTTCCCCCCAAAAAGATGGTCCTTGAAATATAATCGAATAACCTCCAGTATTAAAAGTTTTTCAAATATAGCTCGTGTTTTGTAAGAGCTCCATGCTTAGCAAGTAAATACTGGATTACCCAATTTAGCTGTTAGGTTTCAGATGTGAACATAAGTATGCAGACAACACACTTGTTCAATTACAATTAACATTCAGTATGTGTTGAGAGAAAAATCCTTTCTCTGTTAAGGAATATGTAAACAGACTATATAATTTTTGATAATTGATGCTTATGTCTTATGTTTGTTTTCAGCTTGACACTCGAGCCTAACTGACAAACTGATGGATAGGAAAGAAGAAAACTAAGCTGTAAGAATAATAAACAGACCATTGTGAGAGATGGGAAAAGAAAACCATGGAAGAAAAACTTCAGGAAATGGGACTAAGCCATGAATGGACAGACAGGTAATTGTTTGGTGTTGCTCCACAGCTTAAAATGTGCTTACAAACCATTGCAGAAGCTGAATACATTTAAAAAAAATACAACTCAGCTTTAAATTTTCTGCCTTAGCTCTTAAGTCAGAACAGTATGAGGGTAAAGTATTAAAGAAATTATGCTCAATGCAATTTTTTTTTGTTTAAAAAAAGGTACTGATAAGTGGCTGAAGGAAAAAAAAAAAAAAAAAGGATGTATTCTTATTACTGGAGCCTAATCATTTCTGCAAACCTTCTTAAGTTTACTCATCAGCACCTGAACTCTACTGGAAATATCAAGGCCTGAAAAGGCTGCATCTACAAACACCATCCTAAAAAGGAAAATTTACTTTCTCATTAAATATAGCTTCATGATAAGCCTATTGTGGTATAGCCTACTTATCAAACCTTGTGTAGTGCCCAAGAAAACCCAGCCTTACTGGTAGTTTTTGCACAGATTTACCTACTATCATTTGCATGATTGCACAGAGCCAAAAATTTGTGCTGAGCTCAGTTGAGGGTAAGGTAAAAGTCATGTTTGCTCAATCCTTAATGTCATTAAAGCTGTTCTTCACGTAGCTGAGATGGGTGAGACTAAGTACCAAAGAGGTTACTGTATGTTCTTATTTTTGCAATATAGACATTGTTCAGCAGCCTGGTGCCTTGCACCATTTCCAATGGTTAGTGTAGGCAAAGATAATCCCTTCACACTGGCAGTATCACTCTTACGTCCAGGGAAAACTTTGCTCAATCTCTACCAAAGTACAATCCATTACCTATAGAATTATTACCAGTTAAAAAAAATATATAACAAGTTACCCTACTTTTCTGACAGTTAATGTTTTGAGAAAGTGACAAAATATATCATGCACAATTAGTGAGAGGCAAACCTGCAAATGTTTTGATAAAAAGTACATTTACTGATACTTAATCTCTTAAGGAAAGAGTAGATACGGAGTCCAATTTTGATTTGATGGAACAAACGAGGACAGGCTAGGAAATAAGAATCTTAAATATTAGTGATAATCTTTTAAGTGCTTGTGCACCTCGAGATCTTAATATTACAAACCTAAAAACCTATGTATCCTGGGAAGTACACCAAAGAAGAAAACAGTCTAAACGATTCAATAACCCACAGAAGTCTCATACTGAAGAAATAATGTGGGCTTCCAGAAACAATGAGCAAAGTTAGGTCCTGGATACTAGGACCTTCTACTACTGATGTTCCCTGCAGTTCTGCCTATGAACCATGAACACCTGCTGAACCTGCCTGAACCTACCTGAACATAAGGCAAATGTCCAGCTAGAACCTCATAGACACACACAGTCCCGATTCCTCTACCCAAACCAAGATATAATCCCAAATTCTACCTGGAAGCATTATCCTCAGTCATATTCACAGAGCTGCCTTGATAATGCTCAAAGAACATTAAAAGAACGCAGAGCAATCTTATTGCCAGTTATCAGTGTATTATTTGCCACTTTGTACATTTTCCCCTCACCCCTTCTAAAGCTAAAGCACTGTTGGTGTCAGCAGACAGATCCCAACACTTCATGGACTTATTGCACTAATTAAGATTTCCAGAGCAGTAAGTAAAAACATCACGTTTGACCTCACACTTGGCAAATTACTCACAGTTCTGTGCCTCCCTTCACAAGATTGTCTTGATAAAAGCCATGGCCAGTAGGGATTTGAAGCAGTAAGTGCATGAAATAAATAAATAAATGCACACATATGTGAACTCCACTTCCTTAGGCAAAACTAGAAGGAGTCAAATGAGTGAAAAATCCGCTCTTCTCTAATGTAGGGTAGTTGTACATACACTACTGAACGAGGAGCCTTCCAGAGACTTCTGCCATCACTCAGGTAGAATATAATTCAGACTGCCAGCTTACTGATTAAAGAAGTTGCATTAATGTCAAGTGAAAGTTGCTGTTTTGTCATTCTAAAAGGGTGGCACATCTCTGCAGCTTCTTTCAGTACAGGTTGTAGGAATGATTGCCTTTCATGTGTGTCAAAACAAGATGTAATTGGTCAAGTAGAGCAAGTTAAGCAAAGCCAAAGCCTTGAGAAAGAGAGGCATAGGGAGAACAACTTTAAAAAATATATGCATGAGAATATATATGTAACTCATATGAACATCACCTATGTGTTTTATCTGAGGAATCATATTCATTCTAAGAAGATCAAACAATCCTTCCTGAACTCTACTCTGCTGACAAGCAGTGCTTTTTGGAGAAAAGAATACCAGTTATAAGAGAAGTACATGGTACTAAGTCTAGGTAACTTCTTCCAAGGGCTGTTTTCAACACAGGACAAACTGCCCTGTGGAGCAGACTTCCTGTAACTCGATTTTCAGATGACTTAATATTCAGATGGCTAAAGTCCATAGTGATGCACCTTAGCCATGAAGCATGTATAACTCACAACAACTGAAATCTCAGTCTTCACATTGCTAGAACAAGAACTCTCAGTCAAATGTTTTAAATCTTTGGATAAAGGCTTGATGGATTAGATTTAGCTGTTAGTCTCATTAGTCGTGGCACTCATGAGGAGAGAGAGGCCTACCGTAAAGATCAGACCAAAAATTAAGCCTGCTGAGAACCCCATCTCAGGAACTGAGTGAGCAAAAGCAGATGCTCTAGACCACGTACAAGAACAGAGTGTGAGGAGGGTGATCCTTGCCTTGGTATACCCAAGCAACAGAAGCTCAGAATACAGTAGTATTAGGGATTTCCTGAGCTTGATGTTGCTTCTAGGTAGCTGCGTGTATTTAAATTGCTGGGTGAATTTGCCTAATCTCTTTCTGAAGCCACTTATGCCTCTGGGCTTCTGTAACATCCTATGATAATGTATTGAGCAATCTAGTGTTAAATAACATGAACTACCAGGCCTACTATAGGCCACTACCAGGCCTACTATAGGCCAGGCCACACCTTCCCAGGGATTCAGGAACATGCTGATGGCATCTTCTTTTGTTTTATTTCATGAATTGCGAATAATATAGCAAAGACTTTCATGGCCATGTTTTTTTTTTTTAATATGGAAAAGCTATTTTAAAGCAACAACTATCAGTGGGCAAGTGTGCTATTAATGTGTGTTTGTTGCATTAGGTCAGATATACCAGAAACCTAAAGTTGGGTGAGCTCCATTCATCAGAGAAGGCAAAAAAGGAGTAAATAATTATTCAATCTGCAGGAGAAGGAAGAGATGAGAGTGTAGGAGTGAGCATGAATCCCTTTATTCCTCTGGAATTCCTGAAGTAGGAA
This sequence comes from Nothocercus julius, assembly GCA_013398735.1. NCBI lineage: Eukaryota > Metazoa > Chordata > Aves > Tinamiformes > Tinamidae > Nothocercus > Nothocercus julius. The sequence goes on from VZSV01000021.1 coordinate 414,082, forward strand.
GCAGTGGGCTTTCCGAGGAAAAAAAAACAGGAGAAATCATCAATAATTTCATCAGGAAAGTGCGTGAGAAAAGGGGGCTGGAAAAGGGCAGAAACAGGTACTTCTGGATTTCCCCAAGAATAATAGCGGAGAAAGGGGAGTGGGAGGGGCAACAGAGAGGCAGGTTGAAGGGATTGTGTCTCTGTCAGCACAGAGAAAGTAGGAAATGAAACCTGGACTGCCTCTCTCCCAAGTCTGCTGCCTTAGGCAACTGTTTACTTTGCCTTTGCCCAAGCCAGCGTGAGATGCTATAAAATGAGTTTCCAAAATGCTCAGAGTTACCAGAACATGGATGAGAGCTGTGGATTCAAGCCACCTTTCAAGATTATGAATCTCTTCTGAATATCCATTATGCCGATGACACATAACAAAATCACTGCTGTAATATGATGCACATGTCAACTTTAAGGATGTAGTCCCTGCTCAGATGGCATCAGCACAGGGACACGTCAGCATGGTGGATTACCAGAGCAAATGCTTTAGCATGCAAAGTGATGCAATGTGTTTTAACAACAATTGTTCCCTTATGTTTGTTTCTGTGTCAGGTTTGACGTGACTATCCACGAGGACAATGCACAGGATCCTTTGCCTTGCTTTGCAGAAGCTGATTATGTGATCAAATGCTTAAAGCACATAAAATCACTTCCAAGATTAAACAAGATATATGTGCCAGGAAAGTGAGTAGGTGTTTGAAATAATTGAGCCTAGCAGCCAGACCTGGATTTTTCTAAAGAATATGCATTTTGTTTTGTTTTGTTTCTTATAAACTGCCTAGAAATTCAGCCTTAGCATAATGTTCACATCAGATGAAATTCACCGGTTAAGAAAAAACATACATTGGGTCCTCCCTGAAGTGGAAAAAATGCAGTCTGTAGCAGATACACTGGGCGCCCCCTTTCTCTGTGCACAAAAAGAAACGGGCAGCTCTGGTTGCAACAACTGCGGGCTCGAGCTGATGCTTGCCAGCCCAGCAGAGCGGCAGCTCTCAGCAGCCGTCTTCCCCCAGATTTGTGGGGCTCCAAATATTTTCCACTGGAAGCATAGACTCGTATGAAAATAACTCACACACAGATGTCCATAGAAGAAACAGGGAGGGTATCTGCTCTCATACTAATCTCTTTAATATTGCGTTCTCAGCACACACTGCTAACCTATCACACATTGCCCAAAAGGCATGGTCTCATCCATAGGCTGTTCTTCCCCTGTTGGGGCCTGGCTCTGTACCAGTTGCTCCCTATACAGCTTTGCAAGTCTCACTTCGTGCCCTCCCTCAGAGATATTTAAGCACTGAAATCAATGAGAGGTAGTACCTATACATTTTCAGAAATCTGTCCTTAATTTCTCCACCCCATAAATCTTCCTAATGCAGACATCCTTCATCTTTCTGCTTCACAAGCCAGTTGTGAAGCTTAATTACATGATGATTATGAAGTCCAGTAAATACAACATATATTAAGAGTAGTTAATGAGATTTCTGTCACTAGCAGACTATCTCTTGTGAAATATTACTCACATGTTGGAGAAGAAAATTTGTTTTCAAAAGAACAGTTTAGATGCATTCAACATAAAACCAATCCAGCTTGATTACCTCCATAACTAATAGCTTATACAGCTCAATGATATTTATTAACGTGGCAGGGAGAACAGTACAGACTTTTCCTACCAACATGTCAGCTCATCCATTTGTCAGCTTTTACCCGCTGCAGCTAGCCAAGACTGGGACTCCAAATCCACAATAGCTTTTCTTCCCATGAGATCTAGTGGCCTAAATACCTCCAAAGCCTTGAAATGAGGCCCATTCCACTAAGTAATTTATAAATTCACTGTAAAAACATGGACTCAGTTTCAGATTGTGACTCAGTTTGCAACTGGTCCCATGGATTTAAAAAATTTCATGTGGCATCATTACAATTTGCAGTGTATTACTACAGTTCAGATTCTTCACACTGCTTTAACTCTGTCCGTAGTTTGTGCATAAGAGTACTCTTATTTTGCCAGAAAGGAAGAAGAAAAAAAAAAAGGTCTAAGAGGTTATGGCACTGTTCAGTGAAGAGTTATGCAGGATAAGCTTTATGCTGCATAACTAGATTTTGGTTAGTCTTCCAGAAAGGTTCCGCATTCAAATAACAGTCTGTTAACAAACTGATAACATGTTTATAAACCTGAACCCCAAGAGGTCTTCAGTGTGTAACATGGAAATATTTCCAAAGCAGCTACTAACCTACCAACCAATGAATTCATTTCATAGTGCAGTGGGTCTTAGCTACGTGACCTCTTGCATGTTAGCCTGTTGAGAAAGTGTTACATATTCAGTGCTTTCTCAGACGATAGCAAAGTAACCTAACAGCAACAGAAGGAATCAGAGTGGGGAAGACACAATTCCTAAAAAAAAAGACAAAGCTCTTTGGTGCACATCCTCTGAGGCAAAACAAATAAACAAATATCCTACCTCCACTCTAGCTAGGCAAGTGTATTTCCTGCTAAAAATTATGATATGGAAATCACGCAGACATTAGAATAATATTTTTACAAACAAGGCTGATTTCCAGCACACAGTGTATGTTGAAGCAAATTCTATTAATATTCACTAAAGGAAAACCTGTTTGTTGACCTAAAGTCAACATCCTATTTTCTGCATCCTATTTTCTTCTTGTGAAATTATTTAGGTCCTATGGGATAACTGAACTGAGCTTTTGACGCAAATATTAAAATTCTATTTAGATGTACAATGTTTTAATGCAAATTTTTACCATAAAACCAAATGCTCCATTCAGTTAAATTAATAGAATTACAAAAAGATGTAATGATAGCAATTAAGTCTTGAAAATGCAAATTTTATAGTCAAGGACAATTACCTCATTTATAGTATACTGGAATGATGCCAGATGAAGGTAATTTAGATCCCCCTAGCTCACAGTTATATCATGAAGGATATCTTAATTTCATTAGTACAACAAAGATGGGTGAGAAGTTAGACAATACAAAAAAAAAAAAAAGATAGAAAATTTGACCTTTCTCATTTCATTGCAGTGAGAATGCATACATCTTACTAAAGCACTGGTAATATTTCCTTCTACTCCCATCTCTGAAAAAAAATGCTTTTTTTTTATTAGCTGCAGTGGAACATTGGTATGTAAAAGGTCAGCTCCATTCAGATACTTGCAGTCGCTGTGCCCATGCCACGAAAGTTACGGGCCACTCGTACTGGCCAGTTGTAAAGACGCACACTGTGTCAGCCCTTGGCTCACAAGGTCCCAGACCTGGGCGCAGTGACATAGGGTTTCAACCCCAATAATATTTTAAACACTCTTGACCAATTCTCCTCACTTGCACAAAAGTAGTCTGCCATCCTCAGACAGGTGGGACAAATACCATTAGTTTTGCATCAGCACAGCAAAGAATGGTCAAGTGCATAAAGAAGGTAAACTGAGGTACTGATACTTGATTTCCAAGACCACTTGAAAGATAAGGGAGAATGGTTTGTACAGATTTGTTCAAACATTCCAAAGTTTGAACAGCAGCCTGAGAGACACAAGAAGTGCTTCTTCCTCTCTTTGCTTGCTGTTTAACACCTAACTCAAACTGGCACTGCAGGAAAGGTATATTAAACACTTGCTAGTTAAATTTAGACAAAAACATCTACGCAACTTCCAATTTTTCTTCCTGGCCTGCTCCAGCCACTGCAGAGAAGCCCAAGAGGGATACTCTCACTGAAAAGCTGTAAAATGTAAAGTAGATAAAGAAGTTAAAGAGGAACTGCAATTCCCTTTCTCTGGAAAGAGCTGAGACCTCCAAGGACACCACACTTCTCCACCTTTGTCCGTGCACAGCCATCAATGCCAGTCAAGGGTGGAGAGCTTTGCTTACCCTGGATGGGAAGCACCTTTGCTCATCCCAGAGAAGCCCAGGAGATGCCTCCTGTGGGAGAGCCAGCAGGGAGGGACCAGTTTTGTGGCGCCGTGACAGGAATGTGATACCACAGCCCTTGGAGCAGCTCTGCCCATCCTGCAATCTCAGCTCGTGGCCACCTACCAGATGAAAAACACCATCACAGCTAAGGGATGAAGGCCTTTTCTTCTCTATGTCGCTATCACAATGATAGCTGTCTTAGTAATGTTTTTAAGAAGCAAAGTTATTTTTTTTGTAATAACAGAGTGGGTTTTTAGTTTATTTTAAGGAAAACAAGCCTATTTTGAAGGAAAATGGTACCCTGGGTTGTGTTTGTGCTTTTTCCTCCTATTACTGAATTGACATGCAACTGAACATATATGGATACAATAGTCCTCGACACCTTGGACATGTCCCTGTGAAAATAGTCCTCTCCTTGCCAGCATGCATGTTCAGGTGCACCTGTAAACGTGGTCTTATTTGGCACTGACCCCACAAGTGAAATCCTGAATACACCAAAGTAATTTGGAGAGATAACGCTGGCTGTGATGGGTCAGGTTTTCACTCCAGATTTCACTATGTTAGGGATGGTATCAATTACCCTTGCTGTTTGAAATCAATGGATGACATCCTGAATCAAGGAAAGTCAATGGCTCCCTGTGGGGTTAGATTTCATTCAGTGACTTCTCTTTTCTAAAACTGAAGAGAAAAATTACCCTTTGTATTACCATTGGCTTCGTCCCATGTTTCTGATCGTTATACTCCTGTTACATCTGACATGTTAATCTGAACTTGAGTTTTATATATTGGGACTAATTTAGCATTCCATCCACATGGAAAATCTTTGTGGATATCATTTGGAGATTTGGCTGAATAAGAATGTCTTGCATGTGTAAAGATTGGATGTATTACACTATATTATGAAATGCAGCCTAATACTTCCATGTCATTTTGTTAAAAATCAGAGATTTAACAAGCTAATAGTTTGTGAACCTACTGAGTCTCTGATGTTGCAGGGAGAAATATTTTGTCCTGGCTATTCCTGCTATATCTCAGTTGTGAAAAAAAAAAAAAAAAAAAACAGGCTGCAATCGTAATAGGATATTGATTAGTCTGGATCCCATAGAGAGCAAAACTTCATTCTTTGGTGGACCAGTAAAGGTCATATTGCATGATTGCTCCATAGCTTCTAAAATACGAGAAATATTGAACCAAAGCTGCTTTCAATTATGCTCATGTTATCTGAGGCCAGAGGATGTAACGGAGGGCAGCATTTGGCCCATTCTTTTAAAAAAGTATCTGATTCTCAGGATTTCATTTTGTCATTATCAGAACTGAATATAAACTTTGTCTACACTTACTGATGTCCTGGGCTAAATTTAATTTTGAGGTAAGCAGGTGCAAATCTCTGGTCCATGAACTTGCTTTTGGACAAATTTGACATATAGTAATTTGTGTTTACTGTTTTCTGAAAATTATATTGGTTTTAGGTCTAGATTTTGTTTCACGTCTTCACGTGTACTCTGCAGGTCAGTCTTTATAACTGTTTACATAACACTACTCTCCAAATTCCTCATTTGACCTGACTGTCACAATGATCTTAGCTCTGGCAATAATCTAATGACTTGCTGTTAAAAAAGATTTAATCACAACATTATGCTGTGGTCAAAAAAAAAAAATGAATTAGCTCTTTGTACTCACAAAGGTACAGACCAGAAATTACATGGTTCTGTCAAAATATATTCTTAAAAATAGTATAGATCAAATTCTTTCTTTTAGTACATTGACACCATAGAAACCATAAGCACAGAAAGTGACTCCTAGGAAATGTTATACTGTATATGAGGGCAGAATTCTATCTTCTTTTAGGAATTGACAAGGGCATTTTTGACTTTACACAGTTTAAATAGTCAAAATTCCATTTACTATCACCCAGACAATTCAGGAATATAGCAGAGAAAAATCTTAGCAAAAAGACAATTGCACAGCCAAAATTATTTCCTTCACCATACCATGCATGTGAATTTTGCTTTGTTTGAAATTCCACTAAATCCTGCAGTAGAGAAATAGAATTTTAGTTGGTGCTAACTTGAGTGGTTTTGCCACTCGATAAGCTAGAAAGCAATTCCAAACTAATACAACAGTTCTGCAAAATGTTCTCCTTGCCTTTATTTATTTCTTGTTATTTGCAATTTCCGTAGTGTAGCATTTTTGGTTGCTCTTTCGAACACACAACATATTTTTCCTCCTGATTTACCTCTGCCCTGAATGTTTCATGGACAGGATTTTTTCTTTCCTTTTTTTCCTCAGATTTGTTCTTCTCACTTTGTGAATAGTCAGCAATGAGATGAATTATTTTTTACGTTTTCCCATATTCTAAATACTGGAGTCGTGTTCTTTAGAGCTGTGGTTTGAACTGTCTTTTAAGAGACCACATTTTCAGGACTTGCTTCTGATTTTTTGAGATTTCACAGTTTGTGGGGTCAGTTTTAGACAACTTAATGATTTTCAAATATTTGGAGCATTCACAAAGCCTTTTGAAGGCTTTCAAGTATCCTTCATGTTGGTATATTCACTCTATTAACTCCAAATTGAGATACTAGAGAAAGTCTACTTTTAAATTTCTTCACTTCTGTGACTTGACAGTGTTATACAGAAAGTCGATGGGAAGTCTGAGTAAGGCCTAGAATTCAGGTTTTTCTGATTGTTGCACAAGTATCCCACAGCTACCATGTGCAGCTATAGCCACCTATAGAATTCAGCCCACACGGGCAATGGTTAGCCAGCCAGAAAACAGTCTTCTAAAATGCTATCTTTCAATACACATTTTTAAAAATGTAACATTTTGTGATTAAAACCATTGTTTAAAAAGCTATTGCAAGCTTTCTTGAAACATTTACTTTAAGTTCTTGATGAAGAAAGTTCTCTCACCCCTTTGACAAAGGGCTCCTTCACAGGAGCGCTACTACTGTAGTACCTAACTTTCAGAAAAAGTTGCTCAGCTAAAGTGCCTGAAGTGCTCTGCAAAGGAGATTTCAGTCAAGAGGAAACTGAGGGAGAAAAATTACAGCTCAGGAAGAGCTAGAAGAGTTTTGGCAGCAGGTGGAACAGGTCTAAACACTCGGGTTGTTTTGTTGCATGCTTTTTCCAGCAGCTTTGTTCTCCAGATAAGACCGGGTATTTAGGCTTGCTCTGTTGTCTATGTCCATCTTTTGACCAGACTGACTGTATTAAGTGGATACTCTAGGGGCACAGTTTGGACAGTTATGCATATTCCTTTGCATAGTCTGATTCAAAAGTAGAGAGGACTTGGTGAATCTTGCTGGCAAATACAGATATTGTGGATTTTATAAATCCCTCAAATATGTCACTGAGGTCTTGGATGCTGTCCATGAAGCCCATTACATGGCACATATGCCAGGATTATAGCAATCAATATTGCAAGAGGACATGAGCAGAGAGCTCTGAATGTGCAAGTCATAGATCTGCCACTCCTCAGGCCAAATTTAACTTCCTGCCATTTGTGTATGAAGTTAATATTTGAGCTGTGTGGACCATAGATTTGTGAAAGATGGAAATGTGAGCTATGGAGCTGGGCTAGGTTTTGTGCATGAAGTTGAGACCAAACAGCTTTTTATTAAAAAAACTTGAGAAGGAAAGATTGCAACTCTCCTTGCAGCTGGTATTGTACAGCAAATCTTGAGGTTCCTAATACCTCTCTCATGCAAGGCTTTAAGAGAAAGTAGTTGTTATCTACATGAGCTAATTCATACTCTGGGCAAATTTTGTCTTTAGTCAATACTAAAACCTGTCCTGGGTAACAAACCCCTAGCCTGTGTCAAAAAAGAGGTTAGTAAAGTTCTATATATCTGACTTATAAAACTTATATATTAAAATTTTATCTCCATTGAAATAAATGGCAAAAGCTCATAGTTTTTTCCACAGAGCTGAAATTAACTGACTCAAGAATGGTGCTCTCTATATTGAATTACTGAACCAACATGTAAACTTCCCTAGTAGGGTTGGAAATAAGAGTTTATTTCTTTAATTGAATATTTTTTTTTGCTCTTTTTGGACATAAGTCATTATTCAGAGGCAGTGTTCGAAAGGCATTGTAACATCATGAACAAAGGACTCCAGTATTCTGTCATGGAAAATATACCGGCATAAAAGATCAATGATTATTCTTTCTATACTTTGTTCCTTTGTTGAAGCATCCTATAAACTATAATGGGAAATTCTTAGTTCAGAAGTGTATGGGAAGGGTCAAGAAGTCTTTATAATGGATGTCATTCTTCTTTCAATACTGTGCACTGAAATACTGCCTTAATTATGTTTCTCTATTAATTTTGCCAGAGTCAGAAGTTCACTCAGTCATGTTTTGGAGGCAACTGTCCGCCTCTGGTAAATTCTGCTTTTGTTTTTCCATAGACGTATGTTTTCCTATTACTCAGGTGTGCATCCGTACCTGGTGTGAGGCCAAGAAAAATCACCTGACATGGGGAAAGGTGGATGTCTAGGTATGAGAGGAGGGCGTAATTATTTGGTGAGTCAAGTAGAAAGAGATATGGCAAAGAGAGCATACCTTGATTAAAGTTTGAGAATTGCTATAGATTCAACAGCTCGAGCCAAATGCAGGGATTAGAAGTACATTGAATTAATTATTTGGTCTAAAGAGCTGTTTATGCAAATATAATATTTATTCATTTGTCACAAGATATTATCAGGTTTTATAATTACAGAACAGGGAGGGACTGCACAGGAATGTAATGCTTTTCTCAGCTTTATCTTTTTTTGGATGTAGTATTCTGTGTCATAATGTCTTGGAAGATGAGGAAGAAAGTAGCTGGAGCACAGAAAAAGGAAGAGTGAGCAAAGAATAATAATTGAGTGTCCTGATTATCTCCCCTTTCCCCATAGAGAATCAGGCTGTGATGTGCTGAGATGAAAAGTAAAAAAATACTCACATGAGCAATGGGTCTTTCAACAGTTAAAGGAAAAGACATCCGGGGTGAGGTCAATTTTTAGTGATGACTCAAAACTATCATGTTGCCTGTGTCAGCAGAAGCTTAGTTACGGTCTCAGCTATATGAGCATGGACATCGCTTCTACAGTGAACCACCTGGATAGGAGACACGTTCCTGCATGCAGAGAACAGTGTTCAAGACGTCTGGGAAGCTGGATGTAGATGGAGTATCATAATGAACATTGTGACCTGGTCAAAGGCTATAAGAACAGGAGAAATCACCTTTTCCCAGCTGAACTTGGCAGGGCTAGACATATTGTGAAAAACTATGGGTAATATCGGATTTTTTTTTTCCTCCCCCCAAGTTCAAAGGCATAACCTAGTCGTTCTGGGCAGCACTAGCATGAGTAGGGAGAATGCAACAAGTCACTGCTGATGTTTTGCTACTCGGTATCACTGCTATTTTTCATAAATAGACTCTTTGCTTTTTCATGTTTTTAAGAACTCAGGGAACCCGTTCCTTAGAGGGGGCTCAGGAAACTCTTACAGAAAAACAGAAATGTTTCAGCTTTTAAAATATCCATGAGAATTCTGGGGCAACATGCTGAAGTTTTGGTTAACAGTGGGTTTCATACAAGGTCAAAAAATTTTAAATGTTGAGAGAAAGTTAGGTTTTGGGTCCCAGGAAACATGCTATTTTAGAGTAGTCCTGGCAATTAAAATGCGGGTGGCTTATTTAACAAATTTCTCATAGCAATGGAAGTGCCTAACACTATGCAGATGGTTGTTTCACATAGCTATACCACTGTGGGCAGAAGCTCAATGTAGTGATCCTTAGGGCAAAACATTTCTCTTAAAAAAGACAAGATGATTCGGACTTTACTGCTGAAATGTGCTTGGTGTTTTCGGGGTCTTCTCTCATAAGGAAACAACTCTACAGGAGAACTACCATAGAGTGACAGATGATAAGATGCTGCTGAATGTTGGCTCACTTGGATGAGGCATGAGATAACACAGACCCTCAATTCAGAATAAACTTCAAAGTTCTGAAGTGGCCTTTGCTTGCTGTCATTTATTTTGATAATGAAATGGAGATGTTTGTCCCAAGAAGCTACAGCAAGATGGCAGCCTAACTGCTCTTCTTTCAGTAATTCTCTACATTAAAAGCAACAGTCAAAACCCTTGTCAAATCTGAGTTTGCAGGTGAAAATGTTGAATTTACCTGCTTCCAAACACTGCAAGGTAAGAAGGTTGGAATAGCAGCTCAGATCTTTGGTCAGTATTGCATTTGCATGATAAATTGTACTGGATCTCACACCAGTGGAAGATTTGCCTATGTCCCTATCCAGGCAATACCTGAATATAATTTCTCAGGAAATCTTGAAGGCCTGAACACGATGTTGAAGAGACTTCAGAATATGTGCACGCTATTGTTACTTACTGCGTGATTATCTTCAAGGAGAGTGTAGAATGGTCATTTTGACACATGGTGGAGGAATTGTCTAACTGTAGCATCCAGGATGGAAAGGTAAGTCCCACTCATGGAATGTCGTAGATCAGAGAGAACTACTTACCTGTTCATGTGCTGACAAGTGTTGGTGGCATTTGTTGGCAAGGCTTTCTACTGTTTTTCAGAGAGACTAGATTTACAGTACACAGAGAGGTAATGCCAGATAAGTTTGGGGGAATCAGCCCACAGTCACCCTCTAAGTTCCCTTGTTGGGAAGCTTGTTGGGACTTCAGCTGCTAATGTGATAGATGGGTAAAATAATAGAAGTTGTATCTACTAAAATTCTACTGAATGCTGGCTCCCATGGGCAAGGAGCATTACAGAATGTGTCAGGACACAGCACTGAAAAAACAGAGCACTCATCTTTTCATTTCTCCTTTAATGGGAAGAGAATTACAGTCAATTAAAAATGCCTGCTAAGAGCAGTGGGAAATATATTCATAAAATATGAAAGATAGCCACATATCTTGTGATCAAGGTATAAGAATTACATCATACACAGAAAGCAGTTATGGCTGATTGAAGCAATTAAATATTTTCTTTAAGAAAAGAAAAAAAAATAACTCCAGTGAGAATATTTCAGAAAATGACTTTTTAATCATCTGTAGAACTGTTAAAATGACTGTCTCTTAATAGTTTTAAAGTGTGCCTTAGCTAGAATTAGCTGTAATCCCTTTGCAGAGTAGTAGAATACTTCCCTAGGAACCTGTTTACATGAAAATTTATCTTTAATCACAAGATCACATCCATATGTTTTAATATAATCCAAAGTATGCAACCCAATGCATCCACTTCTGCCTACACTCGCATGTGTGTCTGTACAGCCTGGGCATTGGGTGTTGAAGGACCAGCCCCAGTTACCAGTGCCCATCTGCCCCACATAACCCACAGTAGAGTGAACAAATACACCCATGGAGAGTGAGGGAATCAGAATCTGATCTGAAAAATAATAGCCCAAAAATGATCTTTTTGAACAGAGAGAACAAGCACATAGATATATGCTACATCAATTTTCCAGCTGAACATTCAGAACAAAACTCTGGATGCCACGTGACTATAAACCTCATCTCAAAGGAGCACAGGATGTGGGAAGGGGCAAAAATGCTGAAGCCTGTTTTGGTCAAAGAAATGCAGAGTATTTTTCATACAAGTGCACTTGTTGTTGCTGTTTTTGGTTTTGTTTTAATCACAGTGAAAATTTTACAAAATTTTTCCTTTTTCTATCTGAAAAACAAAGGTAATTATTTTTTACTCACTTGCATAAAATGCTTGAAAAACTCCAGATGATTCAAAATATACAAGAGGATAGGAAATGTGGGTATATGCACATTTATATAATCGTTATTGTTAAAAGTCTGCCAGGGAAGCAAAGACTATTTCTAGGAAAGCTCTATTTATTTGTTTTTTTTTGTTTTTGTCTTTAAACTTTGGAAGCTGTTTAATGACTAGCGATCAGATAAAACCCAACTGCTTTTGAAATCAATGAGAACTGGATTATGTGCTGGAGAGGAGGAAGCTTTAGTAGAATATGTTTATATTACTAGGTATTTTTCATCCTGGATAATTACAATTTCTGCCTGTAGCTTCCAGGAAACCCCTTCTGTTGCTCTGAAAAATGTGTCATGGATAATTTGGATAAATTCAAATTATGGATAATTTCAGAATCTAAACCTGCTGAAAAATCTAAACCTATGATTATAATACTTGTAAACAGTATCACAGATCAGTAAATGCAGGTAAAGGAGGCCTGAAAGCATTTGCCAGCATTTGCCAGGCAGTATCTTAAATACCAGGCTTTAGTTGTCCAGTCTCAATGACTACAATGTATTTGTTCCTTTTTCTTCTCACAATTACATTTTTCTTTAGCTTTAGGACTTCAAATGACTCCTATTTTAGAGTATATGATATAAATCAGTCAATGACAATGAAATTTCTTCTAATCTTAGCTTAACTATCTGCTGCTTTCCTTCCTCTGCTACAAAACTAACACAATTCCATCTATGGGTTAAAACCTATGAGAGACTGACTCCCTTCTGAGTCTTACAGCTTTATGAGGCTAATTTGCTGCTGTAGTTTTATGGAAGCATCTAC
>VZSV01000021.1:426945-451800 GCA_013398735.1 Nothocercus julius
CCTCAGGTACTTGTACATGTTGATCAGATCTCCTCTGAATCTTGCCTTCTCTTGGCTAAACAGGCCCAGCTCACTAAGTCTTTCCTCATACCATAGATGCTACAGTCCCTTAATCATCTTCATGGCCCTACACTGGACCCTCTCTAGAAGCTCCACGTCTGTCTTATACTGGGGAGCCCAGAACTGCCCACAATACTCCAGGTGCGGCCTCACCAGAGCTGAAACTATTTTCCCTGGGAAATCATTCAGCATCTGCCAGGCAGTATCTTAAGTACCAGACTTGCCCTCCACAAGGCATGAACTGGTTTGTACTGTGCAGAGACCAGACCTGTGGTTCAGGCCCTCCACCATATTTCTTCACATCTCTTGGACAGGGTGATGTGAATGACATTTTTTTTTTAGGCACATTAGCCCCCTGGTTTGAATACAAGGTCTTGGTGGAGCATGTGGATGTAGTCACTAATACTGCAGGAAAGTTTTGTAGTCAGAAGACTGAGTGAGGCCCAGAGAAGGAAAGCATTGGGCTAATACCGAAGAATGAGAGTCTGGAAGAATGCCCAGGTTCATAAGGAGAAATATACTTTCCACTACAGCTTGTCAATGAATATTGAAAAAAAGATGAGTGATGATTAAGAGTTTAAAATAATCTCCTTTCCACCATTTCACCTGCCTCCAGTCAAATCATAAAGCCAACCATGCCCCTGGCTTACATTATAATAGAATTATTGTTCATAGAGTTTTGCCCAATCAGCAGTCAATAGTGAAGAAATGACAAACGGGTGAGCAGTGGAAGGCCTTTGGAAAGAAAGGAAAAGGAAAAAAGAAAATTTATTATTGCCAGTCTACTGATGAATGCAGGCATTAGAATAGCAGATGTAGAGTATATAAGGGTCTCGAAAGTGAAAAGCTAAGTGTTGCCTTAGAGCACCAGGAAATGGAGCCAGGATTGTGAAAGCCATCAAGCTGCCTGCGCTATGCATTCCTTAATGTGCAATGAAAAGCTTTGATAACTAAAACCAAAAGCCCTAAAATGGCAAGCACTTCCTGCGGATCCCTTGAAATAAGTTTTGCTACTAAGGCACACAGCAGGGTAGTAGTCAGTGTGAAGGAGAAGGTTGGGCAAAATGAAATTCTGCATACTGGAATTAGGATTTTGCTTTGACGCGTGGGACTGTTGCTGAGAAAACAGCAAGCAGCAAGAAAAGGAGCAGGGAGGATGCAGTTTTAGCTCTAAGGTAATGGGTAATCCAGAAACAGCTGTTTCTCTTCCTCAGCCTTCTTTAAACTGCCACAGGAGACCTCTTTCCACTCAGAGCTCAGTTATTCTTCAGCATTGACTTCTCAACACACCACTTTGGCTTTCACAAGTAATCTGTTGGACAGGAGAGGAAACCTGTGCTGAATTCCCTAGTCTCCAATGTTTGGCTTCAGTTAGGAGAAGATTTGCCCCAAGACTAAACATGTGTAACATTAAACATAATCTTTTCTTAGCTTTATTGTACTTGCTCCTAAATCTAAATTATGTATACCTTGTGTGTGTGTGTGTGTGTGTGTGTGTGTGTGTGTGTGTGTGTGTGTGTGTGTGAGAGAGAGAGAGAGAGAGAGAGAGAGAGAGAGAGAGAAGGAGAGAGAAACTCAAACAGGAATGGAAAAATATGGACTCCATTCACCCTGCATATGCTGCAATATGAAGAGACTCACAAAGGTGTGTGGGCATATAGACTTAACCATATCTACTGTAAAGAGGAAAAAAAAATGGTGAGAAGCATTTGTCATGTTTTCCATTTGAAACGTGTGAGGTGTGGAACCTCAAAACTGTGACATTAATGTCTCTGCTGGTAGTTTTTTTCCTGTGTTATTTATTTGCTATCATGTTTTTTGGGAATTTGACAAGTTTGAGAGGTGTTTTTTCCCCCCTTTCTCCATATCTAGAAAATATGCACACATTTGAATTATGACTTTCCTTCAGGAACTAACAGCTGTATGTGCAAATCATGCATATAAATCAATTACTGAGGCCTATGTACTATAAATGCACCCATTAATTAAGCAATGTCAGATGCTATGAACCATGAAGTTCATTACATCTTTAGCATTCAAACCAAGGATTATTTGAAGAAGCAATACTACGTTTACCTAATAGTTAATGAAATTAAGCCGGGTTGTTGCCAACATTCTTATTTTATGCCTAATTCAGTGTTTAAATGTTTATGAATAAAACACTAACTGCTGAAAGCAGAAATGTTGAAATGTAATTACTGGTAAGTTATAACGCACTTGAGGACTCATTATACCAGACTTGGGAGTTTTAAGATCACCAATGTAACACACTCTCCAAAAACATAGAATTTTTATGGGCTAAAAGCTGGAAAGACATAAATGCTGTTGCATTTGTCCTGGCTGAGTGGAAATTTTGATGATCATGGTAGTATGATTTATGGCTATAGCATTTTCCTGTCATTACGTGGTTGCATTTCAGCATTGTGACTTGATTTGCATATGTGAATATCCCTGCAAATTAACTTCTGATGAGAGCTACATCTGCCTGGATGAAGAAGATCCTATCTCAAAACCAATCCAGCTGCTAGCCCCAAAGGACCTATTTGGAAAAGAAAAAAAAAAAAAAAAGAAAAGAGAGTCTGCAATGTCATCAAATATAGTTTTTCCTAAATATATACCCTGATATATATTTAAATATTACATTGTTTTGTTTTTATTAAGATTTCTCCTGACAGTTAACAGGCACTCAGCAATGTCAGCATTAGGACTATCTATGTTATGTTGCACTCTGCTTTCATCTCTTCCATTAACCTATCTACAGACAAATAGCTATCTAAAGCTAGGGTAGGATTCACCACTTCTGCTCAAAGTCATACTTACCCACATGGATAAAGTCAAATATCAAAGAAAATAATGCAAATGAAAACAAACCAGCAAACAAACAAAAACCTCTCCAAGACATACCATACCAGGAGAAGAGCAGAGACCTCCCAAGTCTGGGACTAGGCTTCCAGCTGAACCAGCTTCTGCTGCTGGCTTAGCATTTCCCAGAACCAGGCAGCATTTCTGGTAGATGATATATATACAGAGAAAAATAATACAGACCCTGCTGCAAAGAGCTCAACATCTACATGTAACCGAAAGATCCAAGAAAGAGTCAGGCAGGTGGACACACGGGAGAGTACAGAGAGATAATAAAGTAACATTTTTTGGCAGTATAACAGTAAATTCATGTCAGACTCTTACAGAGCACTTTGTACAGCAAAGCTTCTTTTGCAGCACAGCAGAGAGGATTTTTGTGGAGGAACTGAAAGGGCAATCATGAAGCAGAACTGTATAAGAATTATAAGAGAAGAAATGGAGCACACAAGCACTTCAAAATCCTGATTAGAAATGGGACTTAATGCCTTGAGTGAGAGATGAAAAAAAACACAAAGGAAACAGGTGGAGGTGGTCTCTAGAAGTTGACAGAAACACTTGTGCTACCTGAAGGCCACGCAGGGATGGGAGGAGGCAGAAGAGGGAGGACATGAACTGGGAAAATGATGAGGTCTGTTGGAGAAACAAAGAGCTTGAATTAATCCTTGGAGGGGATTTAGACACATCAGAGATGGCAGAGAGAGGAGAGTTGGTATTTCAGCGCAATCAGGGAACTCACAGGAGGCAGAAACAGAGCAAGAGGAGCTGAGTTTGGGTATGTGGTTTGGGCCGAGTACTGCCATGTATGTGGCAATACTCAGAAACAAACGGGAAAGAGGGGATCAAGGACTAGAGCATGTGTAGAGATATGGAATGATTAGCAAGTCACAAGAACCAGAGTTAAGGAGGAAGCACAGAACAGAGAGAAGAAACTTTTATCTTTAGATTTGCCTGGATTTCAAAGAAAGGAAGAAATCAGAAGTTTTTTTTTTTTTTATTGGCAGCATTTTACTTTTAACAATATCAGATTTATAAGATCAGAAGTAATTATTACACTGAATTTACAAGCCTATGCTTTCTTCACTCCCAGAAATTCACTAATATGGCTGCTACTTGAACACGCTCTATTTTATCTAAAAGCCAATGTAAATGAATTGAATTTTCAAAAATTGTGACAAAACAAATAAATTTGTGATGAATTCCACTGTGCGCGTGGGTTGAAAGTGTGACATACAGAAATCAATGGACAAACCCAAAAGAGCTACGGAAAATTGTTCAAGCAGCTTCTGTCTATAATTTTAACTGAGGTTAAATAGGTAGAAATGAACAGCACATGGTAACATCCATTCTACCTTTTCAAATGCTTTTTATGCCAAGTGTTGAAACTAAAATATTTGCAGAGAGACAGTTCAAAAACATTTTTAAAAGTACTCCGTTCAGACCCAGTGAGTTGGAAACGCAGAGCCAGCAGCACTGAGTGAGCTCATTGCCTAAATAAAAGTTCTTATCATAAAGGGGCATTGTATTACCTTTTGAGCCAATGAGGACTAAACTCCCTAATATCTTGTGTTCCCAAGGAAGTTTCATTTACTCTTTATGTGCAATAACAAAATTATTCCAGAAAAAGTGGAATTCACAGTGGCCGTATTCACATATCTATCTTGCTATAATCACAATGGTTTTGTGAAGATCTGAAGAATCAAAGGAGTAGATTAACTCCTTCTCTATCAGATTTGCAGTTGCTTCTTCAAGAACAACTGTCTTCATTGCTGTCTCTCTCTTGTTCCCGAGTGGGTTTGTGCAGAACTCCTTGAATGATGTCAGGAGAAAAGGAAGCTAAAGCAATGACATGTATTGACGCTCAGGTTATTGGGAGATATCTTGATTTTATTTCTTTTGGCACCCGTTGTCACTCTTCATCTTCCATTTAGCATGAGAAAACACAGCAAAATGTACCTTCACAAGGGAATAGTGAAAAGGAATAGTATTATCTTAGACCATAAGGTGCTCATTATAGCTAGCAATTAGCAGATTTCAGATGCTAGGATGCTTATTCAAACCTTCTGAGTGTACACAATTAGACAGGAAATCTCATGAAAATTGGATGCGAGAACACCAAGACTTCTGTCTCTCAGATGAACTGAAATAACAAACAAAAAAAGATCTTTTCTCTTGCACCTTGGCAATTTAAGCTTGTAAAGAACAAATTGCAGAGCCAAGTATATATATTTGCTTTTAGAAAGGTTAATTTGGAATAACTTAATTGTAAGCATTTCTGAAGTTTGTTTAAAATCCTTAGTCTAACAAGATGGCAAAAAGATTCCCACTATTTTCAACAGACACTGAAAAAGGAATAATGTAAGAAACAAATCCTAACCTTTTCATGAGGTTGAATAATTTCAGTTAAGTCCAGGTTATGACTACTTTCAAGTGTTTTCTAACAAGTACTAGATTTTCAAAAGGTGGTAATGAGTCTGGTTGCCTTAGATTTTCATCACTTTTAGTACTCTAAATAGAACACCTCAAAGGTCAGCCTAGGAACCTGATTTCCAAATTTCCAAATATGACATGCTATATTTTAGGTTCATTTTGTACATAGCAAACACTATTCCGTAATATAGTGATTCAGATACTTGAAAAAAATTATGTACAGAAAAGCTAATTTTTGATAATTGTTTCAGAAGTCAAACCAATCTATTAGAGCATAGATACCTCTTTTGTGGTTTTCAGTTCAAAAAATGTAGCCCAATAACACAAAAAGCCTAGCTGAAGCTAATCAAAATATTTCTTTTTTATTCTATGGATCCTAAATCGCATTCTAGGTGCTTTTACTGCTGGATGATTATCTAGTGGCCAGTGTAAAATTCTAGGGTTTTTGTCTCATTCCTCAGAAATAGGACATACAATCCTCCCTCATTCTGTACTATGGTCTAGGGCGCTGAAGGACAAAGAGAAAGAAGAAGTAACCCACCATTCATGGACTAAAAGGACAGTGCAGAAAAGACTATTGCTGTGCTCCTGCTGTACTTTTGCAATGCATAAAGAAAGCTCTTTCATTTCTCATATATTCACTGGAGGCCAAAAAGCACAAAGAAAATCAACAATATTATAATGTAAATTCTTCAGCAAATACTCTATGTATGACCAGATGGGTATGCTTAACTTACTTTAACCCTAGATACCTTGATTTTTTAAAAAAAAAATCAGTTTAACTCCAGAATAACTTTTTTTATATATTTTAAAATAATTACAGAACATTAAAATTCACCTCTTCACTGCATTGACTTCTTCTGAGACCCTGAGTGAATAGATGAAAACATACCTTTTATTCCTCCACTCCCTTTCAGCAAGTTCAAGAAGTTCAGATAACAGAGCAGGATTGAGGGTATCCAAGTATCCAAACGCCCAGAGCGTCATTAGCTTCTGTCTTTTCTTGCTTGAGGACTACTAACACAACAGTCCTATCTCAGAGCATTACACCAGCAGCTCTATCTTGTTTGCCTTAATTAGGTGACAACTTTAACTGTGCCTTATTTGCCTGAGTAATTACTGATTATTTGCCTGAGCAAGGTGAAAAGGATCAGATCTTGCAATATTGTCACACTCTCTTTGGTTGTTTTTTGAAGATGTGGTTGCAGGATTGTCACCAACTCCACTGGGCAAAGTTCCAGTTGATTTAAAAGGGAGGAGGGTTTCATTCAGACAATATAGAGAAACCCACACATAATTAAGCTAGATGTTGTGTAACTACATTTGTTACTCCATATTTTTTGGGGAAAAAAATAAAACGAAACCTTGTTCCTATTCTTTTCCCTCTGCAAATTTCACCCTACTAAAAGCCAACTTTGCATCGTGTTGCAGAACATCCAAGTTAACATAAAGTCCTTTTCTCATTTCAGGCAGACTACTTTGATCTGGAAACCCCCCTGTGTGTGTGTGTGTGTGTGTGTGTTTAGCATACTTCTAGATATATTTCTTAACACACGCAATTGGAGAGATAATTAGAGAGATTCTGGGAGCCAGCAGAATAGAAGATCTGAAACATGGGTGCAATGGGTACTCAAAGCTTACTGTAAATGTCTTCACGCCTCCCTAGGTTTCACATGATTCAGTATTATTCCTGTTCTACCTACTTATTAGTGTTATAGTCCAGACGCATATCATTCATTCTGTTCAGTCCTATATCTGAACAGAAAGTTGATATGGTGCTGATAAAGGAAGGAGTTGACTCATTTTTCTGCAAAGTACTGGGGTCTGCACAAGATGTGGACTGTGACTCCAGAATATGCCCACACTAAGCTTTTTCTGTGGAAAGTGAAATTCTGCTCAATGGCCTTCCAGGGTGGCTGATAAAATGTAACTCGTTTGTGAAACATCTACAGTATGGAAGAAGTTCAAATCTAGGAAATTTGTGGACTTCTCTGAAAACAAGTAAAACATTTTAACAGAAATACTTATTGCACTATGCCATGAGCAGCCTCATTAGTTTTTCCTAGACAATTAGCTATAACTGTGCTAAAAATATTAGTAATATTCAAATAAAGAGACTTTTGAAAGAGAATCAGCATGAATACTTATTGTGAGTAAGTTTAATTGGAAAAGCCTTGATTAAGTAATATACACCCAATTTCACATAAAAATGATGATTTTTTTCCCTGAAGATTAACTGTAAATTCTGTTAATATGGAGGGGAAAAAAAAAAAAAAAAAAAAGGTTCTGTCCGAACGTCATTTGGAGCTTTAAAAATTATGCCCATATACTGTACCGGGGGAATTCTAAATAACATCCAAAGAGAACCTGCCCAGAGAAGTTGTGGAGTCTCCGTCTCTGGAGATCTTCCAGACCCGCCTGGCTGCCACCCTGTGCCCCGTGCTCTGGGTCTCCCTGCTTGAGCAGAGGGGGTTGGACTAGATGATCTCTAGAGGTCCCTTCCAACCTCAGCCATTCTGTGATTCTGTGAACCACAAAGGTTTGGCATTATGGCTTTGGCTTGTCTTTATTTATCTAGATGTGATCTGTGCAAGGCTAAGAACTATCTGTGATACCTGCTTAGCTTTGGATTTAATTCTGGTCTTGGCATGCCACTTTGTGCTCAACCACTGAAGCACAGAAGCAGCAGCAGAAGAAAATCAGCTGCCCAAGTGAGCTGTGCTGATAGCATGCTTCTTCTAAGGTCTTACATATTTGGGGATTATTATATATACCCCAGCTGGTACAGAATTAGGATATCGCATTTGGAGAACCAGTGCACATTCCTTCAATACCTCAGTAAATCACTAGCAGCGCTGGGCACTGAGGTTTGTCTGGCTCCAGAACCAGGCAGATGCATGCTTGGCTGCCTAACAAATTCCCTCAACGTCATTCGAACATTTTTCAGCCCAGCCCAGGGTCATTTGAGGCCCAGGCCATAGGACTGAGGCGCCACATGGACACCTTATATGTCCAGCAACCCTGGTTCTGCTAGAGCTGTTTGCTGTGCTGTCTCCCAGGACATCCCAGCATTGATTTGACTGTCTCTTTAGACGTTCTTCATGGAGCTACCTGACAATCAACACCTGCTTGAGAAGTGCAGCTAAGTGAGGAAGACAGTGCATTAATTGCTTCTGTTGTCTGCAAAACACGGTGAAGGCCTGGGTTATCATCTCTGGATTTCTTAACCAGGTAAAATAACAAACAGCTCCCACTGCAATACTTGCAATTCATTACCTAATGAATAGAGCTGTTCAAAAAATCATATATATATATACGTTCATTTTTATGCAAAGGCAAAAAAAAATAGAGAGAGGATACAAAGGCACGTTCATCATTTCTGTAGGACAGATTTGCAATTAATCCTCCATTTTTTTACCCTAGAAATCAAATGTACCTCTTAGAATACATGTGTTGAGGTTTGGGACAATAATAAGTCTTTGATTTGAATATCATTTTGAAAAAAAATCACACATCTCTAAAAGATTAGGGAAATCTAACTTCTTTTATTTTAATGCGAATAGTATTTTACTGGACCCTGTCAGGGTATTAGAGAAATTATCATTCTCTCATTAGTCTGCCAACTAGCTCTTATTACTTTCCTTTTCTTTACAATGGAGGCTGTCTTAGACAAAACACTACTTAATCAAACTAATTAAGGAGTAGATTTCTAAAGAATGAGGCTTAGAAAGAACCAGGCCAAGAACTTAACATGTTCAGGCCTTAAACGCATTGTCAAGTCTCAGCTTTTAATGATACCTAATTGTTCTCCTGAGTCAGGTCCTAAGAGTGTGACCTTGGGATTAAAACAGGTAAAAAATTTACTAGACACTGAATAGATTTATAAAAATATGGAATTGTTGCTGAAGCTTTTGTCAGAATAATTTCCTTAAAGAACATTCAGCTTTGTCAGTGTCTACATTTTTTAATTAAACAGTTGACAATTCATGTCGAAACAATATCTGTTTCAAAATTCCTTTTCATTATACAATCATGAAATGTGAAAATAAAACCACATCTGACAGGATTTTTTTTAATCAACTGATGAAAAAAATGGAATTTTGTGCCATTGTGAAATAATTGCTTTCAGAATTTCTGCTAGATGAAAAAAAAAAAAAAAAAAAAGCTGGAATAAAAGCAGCCCATGTACAGGTTTCAAAACTGGGGAGCTATAGAAAGGAAATTCTTTATGGACATTTTATTGTAACTGCTTATACAATTGTCATACACAGTTATATTAACTACTGTGAATATAGAATAATTTATAGTTTATTTTAGCATATATATTTATAATGATGCTTATTTCTTAAACTAATGCATATTCATCTGCATCTTATTCTAGTTGGTAATTATTTGAGGTTGATACTTCATTATTGCATAATATTTATCATAAAAACACATGCACAAACTCTTGTATCAGGCTCTACATAAGTCAGAATTATGAAATATCACAGTCTGATCCAGGTCCGCTCTCTGCTGGACTTGTTTGTTCTGATACAATCTGTCGGTACATTCAGTGTGGCATAAAGGACTGGGTTAGAAAGTAAATTCAGGTCATTCAGCAACCCTCTGTAAAGACAGATTCTTCTTTTCTTTTTCTGCAGCTGAGAAGTAAGTTCCTGATACCTTTTGGTCTAATTCAAAAGTTTTCAGCCCAAGCTTTGAGGAGCACTACAGTATTTGGGCATCATGATGGACTGTAGCTGGACACAAGCTCAAAGGCGCCTTCTTGCAGGGCTCCTCTGCCCCCAGTGCTGAGCTCCCAGGATGGGTAACAGCCCTGCTTGGCAAGAGCACGCCACAGAAGAGACGCGGCAGTGCTGGATAGTATTCATGCTGCAGTGGAAAACTTTAAGTGCACCTCTGCCATGCAAGTCTCAGGCTCTCAAATCTCAGATATGTCAAATCTGACAGATCCACCCTACCAGAAGCCTGATTATCTTTTGGTTTATTTAGACTACAATCCCCATTTTTTTCCATGGTTATATTTTCCAGGGACAGCATGACAATAAAACACAGAGAAAAAGCTTTAGCGGAGGAATATCTTCAGCATGCATCCTCTTGTCTCCTAAAGGGCAGGAGAAATATGTAGGTCTCTGGAAAATAGCACGCTGCTTATTGCTGCTCCCCTCAGACTGATCTCACCTGTCATGTTCAAGTCCTTTAAGGACAGTCACATTCTATTTCCATTAGGAAAAGGGAGGGACATTGCTCACAAGTCAAGGCTTTAAAGGCTTATAAGAGATTTCTTCTGATGCTTTTTTGTAATTGAAATGAAAGCAATAGCGAACATTAAGTGGAATTAGCTGAGAAGATAAAGAGAAATAGCCCAGTTAGGATGTCATATAAAGCCTCCTCTCAAAACAAAACAAAACGAAAGCGCTCAAAACAATAAACAAAAGTTTTTCTGAAACTAGCTATAAAGAAAAAGAAAGTCATGCAACTAAAGAAAAAGCAACATACTGCAGATTTTTGTTCTAATTGTTCAGAAATGTTCTCTCCCTTTCTCAGACCTTCTAGTCCAAGTTTGAGCCTGAAGCAAATTTTTACAGTAGAGTTATAAACTGATGAAAACAGAGGTTTATAATGGAAACACTGGCACAAGCCTAACTAATGGTGTTGTGCTATTGGGTGCCTCTGTAATAAAAAAAGAGTCTCTGAGTCTGTATGCCAGACAGAATAGCTTGTAACACCCAAAGAGGAGAGAGAAGCAGATGAAACATCAGTGGCATTAGCTTTCTCAGCCAAAACAAGTACAAGAAGTTCTACATTGTAAAGTTTTACAAACAAATAATTTGCTAGCGCAATGTATAAATATAGAATAGGAATCATTCTTTGGGAAAATGATGGGTTATTAAGGTATGGAATTTAATATCGTTGTCAATCTATAAAACTTTTACAACCTAGTCTTATTTGCACAGAGATTATATCCCCAAAGCTCAGTACCAAAGACACATGTTAATAAGCTCACAACTTTTAATTAAGCAATATGTATAAGTAGATTCCCATTAAGCTGTGATTTGTGGGCTAGTTCATTACAGTGGGTTCCAGCCACCAGACACATATTCAATACAAATCAAGCAGGCTGCATATTATCCAGCTTAATGTGAGCCTACTCAGGATATTTTATCACCAGTTCAGATTGGTGGTTCTGAGAACTATATTTTTTCTAAGATGGGGGTAGCGACCAGAACCTTGTAATGACCCCATGTTGTTTTCTTAATGAAACTATCCATCTGAATTGTTTAGTTGCAACCGGTAATTATTCACATAGTTAATCATAGTTCTATTATATACAATATATCTGACATTCAGCAAGAACGCATTTACTCTCATTTGAATTAAACGCATAAAAGAGGGAAATATGGATTTAAAAATCATGGAACAGTAAAAATAATTAACATATTTTACTCTGAAGATATTGATGACAATTTTTATGAATATTTGAATAACTTTCATTTAAGTCCCTGATTTATACTAAAATTTAGGCCTTCAGTTTCTGACACTGGGTGGCAAGTAGAATTTTTCAATCACCAGCTTTACACATGTCAGTGTGGCATACATTTTCACATTACAGACTTTCACTTAGACAGATTTCTTATTGATTGCACCAGGGTAGAGGATTGAACAGCAAGAACTGAAGCTCCAATCCTTAAAAAGAAATGGATATTTTGCCATATTTAACATTTTTTTTTGCAGAAGTTAGAAGTTTTTAACTCACTGGATCTCATCTCAGACGAATTACTATTTTCAAATTTTGGGAAAATAATACATCATTGTAACATTTTATTCTGATATTCTTTCTATAATAATTCATTAATGAATTAAGCTTGCTACATATTTACAATTATCAAGAGTGACAATTATTGCCTTTAACAGCCCTACTATTTTTACGGTATTTTAATATAACAAAATACATATTTTATTTACTCACTGAACATTTCCATCTAACTTCTCTACCCTTTCCATAAAAGGACACGAACCTCCTCAGGTTTTATTTTTTTAAAGTTATGTTTTCTATTTCCCTACTGAAACATCTTCTGAACATCCAAGATTACATTCATCTAATAATATTTTAAAGAGCTTCTCAGAACATTTGGAAAGAAGAATTTATCATACAGACCACCTTATTCTGTGTCTTGCTAATAGTTGTGTGTTCAACATGAGGTTTTATGGAGCCAGGGTGGGAATAGGTTGCATTACAAGAGACTTGGGGCTGGAAAGGAAAGAAGGGAGCTCCTAAGAAAGGGATTTGAACTACAAATCAAGAAGACAAGGAGAGATCATAATTAGCTATAGCTCTAAATGTAACAAGAAGAATTTTTCAATCAATATGGTAAGCTGCTTGTAGCCAATTAAAAGACTGTAAAGTAGGGACAATGCCATATGTAGATTAGGCTTGTCTCATAAAAAGAGCCTTAAAGCAGTGCTGCATAGTTCATGAATTGATTTTGCTCGAAGGCCAGAGAAAAAAGGAACTGCAATAATCCACTTGTATAGTAAAAAAAGTGGTACCTAAGAGAACTCCATCTATAGCAAATGTTGTACTTAGATGAAATTTTCACATTCCTTTTTTATTGAAGTTTTGTACCATGTTAGCAGTTTCATAGGTTTGCACTGGAGAAAAAAAAAAAACAATGAACTTGTTTTTTACAGTCACATTCTTTATGAACTGTTTTTGAGAACAGTATTTCTAAGCAATGTACATCAGGGACAAACTGCACCTCTACCTCCAACCTTAATTCACCACTGAATCCCCGCACTTTGCCTTTGACATTCCTTGGGACACAGAAGCATTGGCGTGAATAAGGAAACTACCTCAACAGCAAGAAGCTGAGGGGTTAAAAACAACCTCCTGCAGCATGCAGAGAAGGCGTAGAGTCAAGGAAAACACCCAGACATATAGCTGTTGAGACAGGAGCAACATTAGAGCCATTAAAATCAAATGTCAGAGAAGGAACAATGCCTATTAGCTTTTAGAATCCAAAAATGAACAGTTCAGCTTTATCAAACAAATGGGTTGCACTATCCAATTACCAACTTCTGATAAGCACCATGTCAATTTTGAAATTGTACTGCTGAGTCTATGAAGAAGGAAAAATAAATCAGAGTTATCCACATAACAAGGGTAAAAGAAAGGAAAACTATTGCAATTCTGACCTATTTACCTAGGCAAATCATTCCTCTTTCAGGAGCATCAGAAAGCCAGTAAAGCCACTGTAACCTCCTCTGACTCTTAGGAAGCTTTGCCTCTTCTGAGTCTCCCCTGACTCTTATGAGGCCACTTTCCTCTCCCATTCTGGCCGCATCCTGTCAAAACCCTTGAGAAGTCCTTGTGTCAAGATTTCGCTTGAAGTAATGTCATTCACAGCATCTTTTTCTTTCAACTAACCCAGGAATATAATATCAAAAACCACAATGCAGAGGAGCCTGAATGACCCAGCTGAGTGGGAAGCAGATGGCTGCAGCCTGCAGAGAGAATGGGCCTCCCCATTCACTGCCCACAACTAGGCAGCATCACATAAGCCGCCTGGAAAAGCGCTAGAAAAAGCCAAAAATATGACAAATAGCCTATAGGCTTTCTCAGATTAAGGTCCACTAAGTTCACAGAGAGCATGTATATTCTAGCAGAGGCAACCTTTCTTTGTTCAGTATTGTTATGCCTGGTCCTCCTCCAACCAAACCCCATTTCAATGCCATTCCTTGTTCATTGTGCTGTACTTGAGCTGTAGACCAAGCACGGGTTGAATTTCAGTGTAAGAGCAGAAAAAAGGAATTATGTGAAAGCAACAGCAGCAGAGTATATGACTGCAAGAGTTAAATATATATATATATATATGAAAATTTTATATTTAAAAATACTTTTCTGGGGCTAAAAAAGAAAAAGAAAACTTTTTTTACATGATCTTACGTAGCTTACAGTTGTCACACACTAGAGTGGATGAAGCCTTCAACTAGATAGAGCTAACTCTCTATGGGGACTTTTTTGTCCCCATACATTCTGACAAAACTGAAAGATCACATATCACCAGTGACAGGCGATCTAGACAAGAAAGATAACTAATAGCTTAGTAGGCCTACTTACTTGTTTTAAAATATATAGGCACTTAATGTCTTTGGTGACAACCTCAGTAGTGCTGGTAGTGTAAGCCTCTATCCACCTCAGTAAGTTCCCTTAGTAGACAGCCAGCAGCTTTGTTGTTTTAGATGGATATTGTGAGTCTTGTCTGCTCCCAAGCCAGGTAGCCTGGGTAATTTTGGAGGTTCCTACATTAGTGTCTTAAATACTAATGGATAAGGAATAAGTTTGGATAAGGAATAAGCTTGCAGGGCAAACTGTCCCTACTTACTGTGCTTTGGTTCACATTGTGGAGTAGTCTTGAGATGCATATACTGAGTTGCTTCCATTAAAACTAAGCTGGAAGGTGGGACCAGAAGTAAGTCTACCATAGTCCAATCCCCTTCTTTTGCTTTACAGAGCAAAAAAATTCTACTTTTGTCCCTACTGTACTACTGCTAATGTAGATATAGCCTTTTACTTTTGCTTCCCTGCATATTCTCATGGCATAGACTTCTTACATGGTTCTTCTTCTGTCTAAAATGTATATTGAAGTCTATGTGTCATCCACAATCATTTAATTATCTTTGACGACCTCACCGCAAAGATCTTATCTTACTCTTCACAACATTTGCAGACAAACAAAAAGCATAGGCCTTCCAAATAAACCTTTGAAACACAGACACACAAAAACACACAGGAGAAATCCATTCCAGCAACAGCTGTGCTGGCTGAGGGAATAGCTACTTGAAACTAGCTCCTGCCTATCTTCACCTCATTTCTCTCAAAGATGACTGCACTCTCATATCTCCCAGTGGAGTTGCTCATGTGAATGCTCTGTCACCAGTTTCATTCAAAATGGCCCTGCAAAACTCAAGTGGCCTGAACACAAGGTATTTACTCATCCTGAAACAGGCTAGGGAGACTTCCCATGGGAAAAGGGAAAAAAAAGCAGCTGCAGATGAGGCAGATACAGGTGGCACAGCTGCAGTCAGAGAGCTTGTGGCCACGGGAATAGAAAGTGTAGAAGAGGAAAGCAAAAAAACAGAGCCTTAATGGAAATGTTCTTAATATGATCTCAATATTTTCTAGTCTGATCAAGTTCTGCTCTTTTGAAATTCTCTGTAAAATCCCTCTGGTTGCTGGAGGAGCACAAAGCAGCCCACTGCATATAGTAGGCTTGAGGAAAACATTGTCTTCCTGGTAATCTGGGTTCATGGGCATGTCATTGATTCATAGGGATAAGCTAAGCATTTAAGAGTCATCAGTAAGTCAACATAATGTGGTAGCTTCTTTGATGACTCTTCTAGTGTCAGATGCCCACAATCCTTTTTTTTTTTTTTCATTATATATGATAACCAAATGACACATAGTTTAAATGGGACCCAAAGTATGAGAGATCTGAAATGGAAGACAGAAAACAAAACAAAATAAAAAATATAGGTGTTTGTAAGCCAATTCCTATCCATCACATGAGAAACAAAAATGGAATGTGATTAGACAATTAAAAATAGTAGCATTTTCCATCTTTTATTTGAAAGAGCCTATGAAAGATTAATGTCTTTGTCAGATGGTTAATGGCTTCTCTAGTGTATTCACATATAATATCTGTAAAAAAAGACAAAATTGTTCAAAACAATTTTTATTTCAAAAATCAGAAAATGAAGATTTAAACAGCATGCATAACAGACAAAGCTTTGAAAAGGTTTAAATTACAGAGCCTCACCACAGGAAAACATCCTGCTATCATTCTAGACACAAAAAAACATACAGATATGCTTACCCACTGGTTTAAATGCAAAAATAGTTGTTCATTCAAATTCAATGATGTTATATTTTCCACTGCATTTTAAATTCCTATTTTTTTTCTGAAACAACGTAATACAGAGGTCTTTTCATTAGTACTTTTATTATTTATTATGTAAGGATCCTGTGCTTTTGGAATAAGAGGCTATTAAAAACATATATGGTGCAGACGAGAAACCTCACCAATTTCGTTAACAAGTAGCAAGATTTGTGCACATACCTCCCATACAGAATGTTTTAGAAATATGCCCTATTAGGTCCAGTTAAATCAACCTTGTGTCATTATTTCATATTAGTGTATATGACAGGATTGGCATACCCAGAAAAGATGCATCAGAACTATTATATGTCAGCAAAGAAAATGGAAAAGGAATTCTACATTTTGAAAACGAGGTTAAATATCATCAATTTACTTAAATATTTTTAGAATAAAAGGCTAATATGGCTACCAAAAATAATATGTATTTTGTTAAGGGTTGCACCATAGGAGGCACTTTGAATAAAGATCTTGTAAATCAAGAAAAAAAAAATCTGAATGCCTAACTGTAATAAAAGACAGTGAAATGAGAATGAAAATTTGCTATGTCAAGGGAAAGAACCATTGCTTACATGACATATTTTAGAACAACTGTTGTAAAATGCATCTTTTTTACATGAGGAAACATTTTGAAACAAATAAAAATTTGAACAGAATAGTTCTTTCAAGTCCAACATCATTATTCTACAGTGATTACTGCTAGAGAGACTTTTGCTGTAGAAAGCAGTATTGATTTCACTACAGTTCTGCACAAATGAAAAAGGTTCTTGTTTGGGGCAGAAATGTAGAGCCAGAAGAAAGTTCAAGACATCATCAGCCAACCTTTGCATTGAAAATGGACAAAATCTATCCAGCTCATCTCTCAGAGAAGGTTATTTTGTCTCAAAAAAAAAAAAAAAAATTGCAACAAAATTTAAGCTGATTGCTCCCTATCTTTTCTTTCCTGAAACAATCAATTGTCCTTTTTATCATGAATCCCAGGAGAGATGGTATTTAGTCCACAGAAAAGTTCTTACAAGTATATGACTACATGAGATCCTCAGTTTTCCTTTTTCTTCTGTTCTCTGCTTCCTATTCCTGCTTTTCATACAGAAAACAACTTTTTAGCATAGCTAAGAAAGAAATTTAAAATACCAATCTCCAAGGAACTACACAAAGGGAAAAATGGAGAACTCAAGATCATTTTATACATAGTTTCACTAGTCTTGTTATTTTGATATCTGAAATGGAATTTTCTCTCCTGTTAATGTTTGATTCAGCTATGGCTCAGGTCTTGGGTCATCTCCTCCATGTGTCCCTCCCAAGACATTTGCTGTTGCCATGCCACTCAAAGGGAGGAGAGAAAAAATTTCTCTCTACAGACTGGCTGCAGACTTGGACATCAAGGGATGGTCTGAAATTCAGAAAGGTTTTATGACTTCTCAGAACTTCTGTATGTTCTGACAACACATGTGTTACAAGAACCAGTTCCCCAAAGTGGCTGATGTCTCCCAGTGTCCATTGCTGTGGAGGAAATACTTTAGATATAAAGGAAAGTCTCGATGCCAAAAACTCTCCTTGCGTAAAATTGCAGATCTCCATTGACTTTAACTGAACAGCCACAGAGTACCTGCATTGAAAATCAGAGCCCTCATCTCGATTACTGGGTAATAATATCCTATCAAGGAGATATAAGAGGGTATCAGAAAAGCTCATCAAAATGTTCAGTGACATCGCAGTAGATTTATGAGAAAAAGATGTCATTACAAAGACAAAAAAAAAAAAAAAAGAAAAAGAAAGGTCATGTTCATTAGTCAAAAACAAAAATCTGAAAAAGGTACAGAAGATGCAAATTCTTTCAGATCCACCAGTGCTTTGGAAATTTGTTGTTGATAAGAATGAGAGGTTTTCTTAGGACATTTAATTAAAATGAGGTACTGCTTCTCTTTATTTTTACATTTTCAATCTTTTTTATTATCATAGCAACACGTCTTTGACTACTTCCTTCAGCATTAACAGTTGATTTATTTAATAAAACTGAGGACTGAGCATCGCTGGAAATACTGTTTCCAATGGAATGCTTTCATGCTGTGATTGGTGAAGTGCTAAGTAATTTGCTTTTAATGCTAGCACATACCACTTAGCACTATATTTAACTGAATGATGAAAATCACTCATTTTTCATCCTCTTGCTTAACTGGTGTTCAGTGTAATCTATCTACTGTACTTTGGGCCTAGCACTAGATATATTCTAATAGACCTTGCTCTCTAATCTACAACAAGCATTTTAATTTTTAATTCATACTTATGTCTTTATCCTTTAATAGAACAGAACTACAGATGGGGAGTATGTTTTAGATAATAAGAGCACAGTAGGTACCTAGGGAAACTACACCACTAAAAGGATTCTTTATTTACACTTTTCAGTAATGACTACATATATATAGCTACACGGGAGAAAATTGTTGTAAAGGAACACTACATAGGCAGGCAATTAGTACCCAACTACAACTGAGTGTTAGGGATGACATTGCTGGTAAGAGCACTTCAGAAAACCGTGATTACAATTTCAAAGCCAAATGCTTTGAAATGTCACTGCATACTGACCAATATCCATGGGAATTCATAGGATGTGAGCAATCAGTATGAATCAGATGCTACATTTACAGAAAAAAAGAAAAAAAAAGTAAATTTACTTAATATTTAGGTATGCTTTAAATTCATCTTTCAAGAACATCTACCTTCACAGAATTGTAAATCCCAGATCTGATGAAATTCTGGGGAAACGTGCCAGCATAAATTAAGATGTAAAAGTGGTTGATCAGGTCCTTCGTGAAGAATAAGAACACAACCCCAGATCCACATTTGTTAAAAATAAGCATAGTCTCGTGAGAACTAAGGTGTGCCCTCCACCTCCATACATAATGCCAGTCTTGCTATCAAACTAAATACTGGCATGATACTTTCACTGAAACCAAAATCTCATAGACCGAGATTGGGACATCTTAACTCAGTGGTTGAAAAACCCAGGCTATATTATTGCCCAGAGGGACTTTTACCATTTATGTTTTATTAGGTTCAAAGACAAAAACAAGGCCAAGCAGATGAGCAAAATATGACGCTGCCTGCAGCATGCTACCTTCTTGGAATTGCTGCCTCTAGGCAGTAGGTTATGGATCACCGCCATACCATATAGCAGAGAACAACCACATGTACAACTAATCCTATTGACGTCTGTTGCATTATTTGCATGATTCACTTGTTACCTGATGGCTAAGCAAAAGGTGAAAAGCACTCTTCATCTCAGATGGACATCTTCCACAAACGAGGAGGAAGAGGAGAGGAGAGGGACAGGAATGTCCCCTTTGGCTTGTGTCTTCCTCAAAATTATGTATAAAGTGTCAACAGACAAAACAAAGATTAAAAAGGCTATTTTATTCCTGTTATGACAGAGAGAAGTTATCCAAATAACAGATAATGCAGTAGAACCCTCCCAGAATTACATCACTGCATATAAGTATCAATAAGAATTTTTAAGACCATTTCTGTTTAGATATAATGTACACATGTATGCACACACACACAAATCAACTAGAAGAACAGGGAGAAAAAAGGAAAAACAGTTTGTTGCTTTGTAAACCCAAAGAACAACCATCTTCAGGACTGATATTTAAAACTCTAGCTTGTTATTTTATGTCATTTAATGATTATTCTAAGATTAACTATCAAAATTAATCAACGACGTGCAAAACATTGTGAGAGATCTTGCAAAGATAAATGCATCTGGTTTTGCTATGCCAGATATGAAAAAAAATGGATCCCACGAAAGTGTACTTGTTAAAAAAAAATACTACTGACAGCTCTGTTAATTGATGAAAAACGTTGTAAATGAATGATTCGAAATAGTTTGGAGGTAAGACTATTCCCTATTCCTGCTACATTTGCAGGATACAAAAGACCCAAATGCAGGTAGAACCAAGAGATATAGCACTGGCCTGGGACCCAGGAGGTCTGGCCTCTAGTTCTGACTCTGTCATTGACCTATGCTGCCTTGGACAAGTGACCTTTCCATGCATTTGTTCCCCTTCCCACCCTTCCGCTGTCTCTTCTAGCTGATATCCCTTTAAGGTATGTAATATTTTTTATGCATTTGTATCATAACAAACAGAAGAGACTCTGACTTTGTTTGGAACTAATAAATAATATTTTAACAATAATAAGAAGGCATAAGGATAACCTCTCTCTTACTTTAAGCGGCTATAGCTCCCAGGGAAGTACATCTGACCAATAGCAAAACCCCTGCAAAATGACCTCCTCTGGGACCTTGTAAATTTTGCAGCCTGTTGGGACTTGGCTACAGAACTGGTGGCATTTCATGGCATGAAGCCATTATTGTTCCTTTTCTGGGCATCTTTGCAACCTAGTAATTACAACAGTGTTGTGTTGTGCTTTGAACAGTTACTGAAAACACTGGCAATGTTTTATTTATGAAACCTGAAAGGCAAATCGATGGTGTTTTCACCATGACCACAGAGGAAAGCAGGTATGAACAAATCTAAGAAATCTAGGACTGTCCCACTATTTGAAAAGAAAAAGAAGATCAGCTGAAATAATTATATTTGCTGATCCAACCTATGATGCAATCTCCTGCAAGGACTAAAATGTTTGTTGAAGCCAGAGAAGAGCTATGCATGAAGCATTTGCAAGACAATGTGTCCACAACACTGTACACACAGAGAAGTGAACACCAGAACTGTAAATCCTGTCAGACAATAATCATACTACAGAAGTGAATTGGAATGCAAACATATCTGTTAACTACTCATTCCTCTTGAAATTAGCTCTTGTTGGAGACAACAGGATTCCCTGAAAAATAAAGAAAAAAAAAAGAAAAATATAGATAAATATATAATTAAATGGGTGACACTTAATGTGTCAGTGACCCTTCCCCCCAGCAAGAGAGGTCTGAGCAAGAGCCCATACACCAAATTTGTGTTTTCCTCTGAAAAAATCTGTCTTGCATGCTCCTGTGAACTTTCCAAGTTGTTTCCGTCAGTAGACAGATCATGGATGATCATGGATTTCACAATAATACCAGATGCTTTTACTTGTCTTTGTCCACGAGAAGGCATTAAAATCTGCCTGCAGTTAAAGATCTCTGTGTTCATGGGGTACCTCCTTGACACCGATCAGTCTCAGCTATGTGCAGGGATCCAGCTGAGCCAGATCTCATACTGAAGCCTTGGACAAAGAACAAAAGTAAACCAATACCTTGCAATAACAATGAAGTCTAAGGACTCAGCGAGTTCCATAGTTCTCTCTTACTGAGCACTGTGATACTATCTTTGATCAGCAGCAACTTCACTTAGAGCTGGGATGTGTGGACAGGTTCTAATCTGCACATGCTCCTCTCTATTCACTGGACAAGGTTCAATGGCTCTCAGTACACTGTGGAAAACACAGCGTAAGTCTGAGTGATTGGGGACATAGCAGCATAATGCATTCTGACTTTCACACTCAGACCAATATGTGTGGATATTTACCTAATTATAAATAAAGCAGCTGATTTATGCCTGCCTTCAACATACTTTAAATGCTGGCTCTTACTCAAGAGAGATTGCTCTGACTTGCATCACTGATGTACTGAGTTTCAGAATGGAAAGTGTGACAGAGCTTGGGTGAAGAATGACAGCTCCTCAGCCTTCAGGACTCTTGCAATAGACTTACAATACTACCCCAGGATATCGACCCACTGAAAGCTCAGTTGTGCAATTTCAGCCCAAACCAATCACACTCTAGACTCTCCAAGAGAAATTATGGTTTGAAAATATCTGTTTCCTTTCACAGTGCACCTCAAACAGTTTTATGCTTACGTAGGGTCTTTGTCTTTAAGCTAGGTACAGAGACTGCAAAATAGTACCTTTCCACCTCGCTGTACTCTTTTTCCTTTTCCTCGGCTTGATCCATGAAGATGTATGCAGCCCGTTGTCTGTTTCACTTACATGCTCCTCAGCTGCGCTCATTTCATTACACAAAAGACTTATTCCACTAATATCACCAAATGCCTGAAGAACAGAATGGACAAAACCAACACATTATTATGGCAGCATTCAGTGAAATATCAGAGCAAACATACATGAGTTTGATAACACTTCCCCACCCCTCTCTTTTTGCTTTCAAAATACTGCTGCTTAGAAGCTTTTGTGCGTGTGAAATTTTATTCTGTCATACTAATAACCCAGCTTTACAGCAGCTTACAATTTAGCTTTCATGGTTCAGTTCCACTCCTAGGCCTTATAACAATTTTTGTAACAGTTCTGCCAAAATATTATAGAGTAAAAGTTACTGTAAATGTATTCACTAATACAGATACAGCAGTGAGATTAGCAATTTAAACATATGTGAAATGTGAATTTGTCTAATTTTTCTCAGACTCTAAATGCTTAAGTAAAACAGTAGAATAGGGATTTTTACTCCCATTGCTTTTAATAATTTCTTCTTATGATGTTCTTGACACATGGAGAAGATTTGAGTGAATAAAGAATAGACCTTCAAAGAAGAAAATCATGGCCATGAGGAGGAGATGATGTGTTATAGAACTAGAAATTAGTTATAAAGCCAAGACACTGCATCGAATGCAGCTCAGCTCATAAGCATTTACCACATCAGATCCTCTGCTTGCGTGCTGTGGGTGGCATTTTGTACAAGAGTGCCCTGGCTCTGCTTCTGCTAACTTTCTGGAGTGCCCGTGCAAGAAAAGTTTTGCTCAGATAAATGTCAGCAGAAATCACATTTCAGTCCCTGAGAAGTAACGGATCCTCAGCTCTGTCTAGCTGTTTTTATTCAAATACTGGAATAGCAAAAAGAAAAAAAAATCTGATTGCTTTACTAATATAGTAGTGTTTTAAAGACTATTGCTATTCTCAGCCTGGCTTAGCACTGTTTTAATAAACTATACAAAGAGCAATGTATGCATGTGAATAACCTCTACTAAAAATGACATTTTTATATACATGTATAACCCTGCTGATGAAGCATCTTAAAATCTTTGATGTACTTTTAGTTTTTATACCCTGTGAGGCTGGGAAGTGCTCTTACCTCTGCAATGGAGAAGTACAGACAGTGTAAGGAATTTTCCCAAGCTCACATAAGAAACTGTCATTAAACACTGAAGTGATCTCAGGCCTCCTGAGTTCTGGGCAAGTTTTCTCACGCCAGACTGCTCTTTCTTCTTAGCTAAGCACTATTTACATGAATACCTGCCATTTTATTTTTGCTGTTGTTCTTTTATTCTCTTACACTAAAAGTCAGTCCAGATTTAGATTGTCTTAATCTGTTTCTCTCATAGCATAAACTCTCTTCAGAGCAGGTCAGATAGATGGAGAGATCACATAATGGCAGGGCTCCACAGCAACAACTCCACAATGCACAAAGACAAAAGAACAAAAAGACAACTGTGCCATGAGTGAGCTAAGAGAAACAGCAGTACTTTTTTCTGTCACAATAATCTGGAAAATACCACGCAAATGCCATCTGGGTGTTTTTGGAGATTTTATTCTAATTTCTAGGAGCTAGAACATTTTAATTTATATGTTTCTGTACAAAAGAGTGGACATAGGGGATATCTAGAGTTAACGAGCAAAAAACCTTTTTGTTGTTCGTGGTTAGCAAATATCAAAAGGTCTTTTAAATCTGATCATGCACATACCATGCAGTGTGCTTGACCAAAGCCACAGAAACTCGCTGATACATTTCAGTTGTTATCGTTTACTTATGTACTTCAAATTGAAGCTTGTATGAATATGTCAGGGTTTTAGACTCAATCAAATGTTGTGTAGCCTCCTGTTATTAAATTACAGTCCAAGTTGTTTCTGAAAGTGACTTAATAGCAGTAACCTTACAGTTAATCAACCATGTAGTAAAGTTCACTGTGGTGTAATTATAAAGTGAGCAAAAATATAATTGATGCATTTTGTCAATCTGTGTAGCTGCAAGGTACTTTCTCAAAGGTTATTTTTTTTATTCAGGTAAAATAAGTTAATGCTGTTTTGGCAATTATCCTTTGACTTCACCATTCTTAGTGCTGATTCAGGTAAAAGTATGTGACAGAGGAATAAGGTCTGTAACTATTTAAGAGACCAAAATACATTTTTTACAGCCATCAGTGGCTATACATTCATATCATAAACTCTTTTCGAAAATACAGCCAATCTGTGAGTTTAAAATCTATTTGAACTGAAATTTCAATACAAAATAGCACTTTTAAAGTGCTTTAATTATCAGTTCTAATGTTTATTATTCGGCACAACTACACAGATATGACATTTATCCCAGGAGTGTTTGCTCAGACTGAATGGATGCACCTTGGCAGAACTTGCTCCCATCCTTTCTGCGAACACCGGAATGTAATAGCTCTAAATCCTTGGACCTTCATGGAAAAATAAATGTGAATATCCATGCCCATAAAATATCTCTGTGTGCGATGGCTACGTATGCAACCCTTCCTCCTCACCCTGTGCACTCTGCCAATAATAAAGAATCATAGAATCACAGAATGCTGAAGGTTGGAAGGGACCTCCAGAGATCA
>VZSV01000021.1:452330-462721 GCA_013398735.1 Nothocercus julius
CCTGCAGCTTTGTGGGCTGCCGCCATGGGGAGCGCACAGAAGCGGGGATTTGGAGAAAGCTAGGGAGAGGAGAAAGGGCCACATGCTGCAAGGCTCCCTCCTGCATTTCAAGCATGCCACATGCAGCAGCCTAACCACCGTAGTAGTAGTTGATAACATATCATTTAAGAATCTGTCTCATTTTGATGGAAAAAAAAAAAAAGAAAAGAAAAGAAGGACACAGTGTGATACTTAACTGCCTTGGAAAGGGTGAACAACTCGAGCATATTTACTCAGATATAACCTCTCATATGAGAGGCAGTGTGTGCATCCTCCCAGTCCATAGCAAACACCTAGCAAATGGGTTAGCTTAACCATCACGAAGGCAGGGGAGCCACAGGTTGGGTCCATTTCAGGATGGGATTGACGCATCACATTCAAGATGAGCTGGGTTAATGTAAGAGGAAATCCTACCACTGCAAGATTTTTGGAGGAAACGCCTATTTCATTGTTCTTTCCTTTTAAGTAGAGGGGAAAGCTGCCTGGACAACTATTTTTTTTTTCTTAAACTGATTATCTTTAATTCAATTTTGTCATTAAATGAGAAATGCATAGCGGTAAAGAAAACTTAGAACAGTCTAGTTTACTGTTTATTTGCAGAGGTCTAGAAATACTGTCATGACCATCAACTAACAGGCTGTAAACTTCAGTCTGTACTAAACTGATCACTTATGCCAATGGGAGTATCCCTTATCTGACTTTTATCCCATATGATTCCCAACTGAATCTCCATGAATGTTGATATGAAACAAAGATCATCCTTCCACTGAACCCAGTTGCATAATATAAATTAGTTTCAGCAGAACAGGATTAGATCTTAGAGGTAGCCAGGCAGCACACAGTGAATCCTGCCCAGCCTTATGAAAACACTTTGTGGGACTCTGGGGATAAACTTAGCCAGATTATTCTCTTAACAGAATTAGAGCCAGAAAGATCTGCCTTTAGTTACAGGCGTAAACTCCACTGGAGTCTACGTTATGGTTTATGCACACATGGAAAAAAATAGGGGCCAATATTCATAGCAACATTACATATATAAAAAGAATTTGTGGAATTAAGAATAAAACATGAGGCAATTTGTAGATTTGCCCAGGGAATATATGGGAACGACAAATGTGTAGATTATTCTAAGGCTGTTTTTTAATGTCATTATCACATCCAAGAACTGTATATAAAAGCACATAGCCCTTCACATGCTAAAAGTATAGTTTGCTCAAACAATTGTAAAATATTCAGTATTCTTAAGATTAAATATCTGAATATTGCTTCTGAAGGAACAGCTGTCAGCTTATATCTAAAGTCTAGTTTGTTTACTGGCTGTATTTTATATCTGTTAGAAAATGACACCAAATGGCAATAAAATTGTTGTAAGTATTCTACTGGGGAATATATATGCCCTTTGGTTACAGTGTACATATCTTTATACATAATTCCAGTATATTTTCTCTAGAATTATGTTAAATATGTAAAAAGCCTTTTCTCATAAAGGTAAAAATGCTAGATGTTTCCAAGCTGTAATTTAGCATTAGTGTCAAGATTGTTTCAGAAAATAAGCTGCAGTTACTGTTTCATTCTTTTTAAGTGTCACTCAGCATACCGTATCTGATCTTGTATTCAAAATAAACTTATATGATTTTATTCACTTTTCCAGAAGTGCACGAGAGTTGAGACATAATTTACAGCATATGGATTGATGTAAATAGCTTAAAGTAAGTAATTGGGTAGTCACCTACACTGTCTTATCCTATTACTACTAGGTACATTTCAAGTAATTAGGGAAAACAAATCTCTTTTATCCAGTAAATTTAAATTGGATGAATCCTTGACATTTGTGTAGGTTTATTTGATAGATAAAATCATACTATAAAAAAGTTTCTCTACAGTGTTGAGGCTTACTAGGCCTATAATAAGAAACTGTTTCTTTTTGCTGAGTTAGAGTGGCTTACCTTTGGCCTTTTAATAGGAAAAGAACTCCAGTCAGCAAAAGTCAAGATAAAAATCACTGAGTTGGTATTATCGCAGCATAGACTGCAAACACTTGTCACTATCATTAGCTTTTTTGTGCATGGATTTCAAATACACTCCTAAGACTCAGTAATTTCCTCTACATTACAACAACATAAGCTTAATGAATGAGGGAAAGCATAAGTGATTTATTTTGGGAAGGTCATTCCTTGGCTAGGCAATATCTGAACTGAACACTATAAAGGGGAAATATATTATAGACGAAAAGGAAAATGATTTTTGTTGCATGTGAATTCTTTAAGTTTTACAGTGCTTCTAATAAAAGGACTGAACTTGCAAGGTTAACCTCTATAATTTTTATGGTGAACATTTAAAAAAAATCTTTTTTACTTAACATTTGTAAGGCAATTTATACATGTCATCTTGTCCTTAATGTTCCATTTAAAATAGTTATTTTTGCCTTGTGCTTATGAAACCTATAAAACTATTTTTCATATTAGAATTTTCATATAGAATTTGTATTTATGCTGGTCTTTTAATGAGAATACCATACCTGGAAGATTTAAACAACTTATTTCATAGAGAAACCCTTATTCCTGGCAGGTGTACTCCTGATTCAACACCTAGGCACATGCCTCACTTAAAAAATGAAAATGAGAAAGTAAAAAATTCAAAGTACTACTGAAGTAAGTCTTAACTCCTTGATTTAAGTGAAGTTCACACTAAAGTGCTTTCCTGCACTGAGGCTACCAAGCAACACAGCTTAACTGAAGTGCAGAAGAGTAAGCCTAGGTATTAATATACATTCATTACACACAGTCAAAAACTTTGCAGTAATATGACACAAAACTGCTTTCGTGACTGCCAAGGAATATCTTCAGATATTCACTATGAGCTGAACAAATCAGTCTGAGGAAAGTTTATGGTACTGTGCTTATATCAGTTATCAGTGTGTTTGATGACAGATGTGCTGTCAACCCAGTATGCCAGAGCTTGCTAGGCTTCACACCTCAGTTTGTTGAATCGTGATAACCTCCAGATCACATTGGCAGTGTCTGCTCAATAACAGAAATTTATTGTACATGCTCTTCAAAGTTATTATCATTTCTGTCTTGGTTTCATTCAAAATGTTCATTTTTACACATTACTATTATTTCTGAAGAATACCTACAACATCAGCAGCCACCATGCAATGACGACACAAAGTTTTAAAAGTACCAATAGAGATACGTTAACTCCCAAAACTCCCTTAAATACGTTAATTAGTGAGGTCTCACCATGGTGGATAACATAAAGTTACACTGAAATAATTGCATTTTCACCTTCAGTGGCTCACTGTAGAGAAAGCAAAAAAAAGAAAAAGTATGCCTGCTTCCCATAAGAACGTGCATGCAACCTCCAGTTCCACGATGATGTTGAATAATCGTTTATACTGGACAGTTCCACAACAGTTCTAGCCCACCCAAGCGAGAGGAAGAAGAAATGAATGTAGCTTGGTCTCTGGATCTCTGGGCCCTGTAGAGCCCAAGTAGATATATATGTAAGGGCAGATCAAGTCACAGTTACCACAGATGATCTCTGTTTCTCCAGGCCGTGTTCCTACAGTCACAAAATGGCTGTTTGCATAAATATAACTATCTAACCTACAGTACGGTAGAGAAATGATCAGAAGAGTAATCCAGCTAGAATGGTGAATGCAGTCTCTGCTGAGCAGGGGATAGACTGGAAAAATAACTTTTGAGACATGTGAGATATGTGATAGGTCAGTCAGATGTTAATTCCAAGACCTACTGCAGGTAGCATGGGTACCAACAAGAATCAAATTGTAATAAGAAAACTCAGCGGGTCCTGGGCTACCCACCAAGGAAATACATTGCAAGTACTAGAATAATGTTTCTGCTGTCAATCTTATCTCTAATAGGGAGAAAAATGATCATGAAGATCAGCTGATCACGAAGAAAGAGAGAAGACAGTTGTGACTCCTAAGAAAGAGAGGGTGGGGGGAGAAGAAATGACAAACCCTGCCCACATCGTGGTGGAAGTACAGCCCTCCTTTCCCCACCACTGCTCGTAGGGCGAGGAGGGGAATAAAAAGCCTGCGCATGCAGGAGGAGAGCTTGTTCTTTTTTTCTTCTGGCAAAATGTAGCATCCATTCTGGCAGAAAATGGATAAGATTATGTTCTGTAAATAGATTAAGTAGGTAAACTCCTGGAAGGGAGAAGTCTTGTTTACACTAAAGAATGATGCAAATAAATACATATAAAAAGACCATGAATAAATTGAATCTGGAGAGAAGGAAGATGCTTCTGACCAAACAGAAAGTAAGGATCTGGAAGAATCTTTCCATAGGATCAGTGGGGATAAAATATCGATCTTGCTGTAACATTTCAGCCAGAAAAATGTATTGAGGTTTTTATACATGATGTAGCTGCCTACAAAACTAGCAGCCTGGACTCAATATCCCAGAAAGCCCATCGTAGTTTTCCATTCATGCACCATTAAAAGATAAAGTTGGGGTTGCCATGCAACATTTTATTTCCCAATACATTTTCTAACCCACTCAAGCACAATCAGGTATTGTCTTGTCACAGAAAAAAAAAAAAAAAAAAAAAAGTGTTCCTGAGGGGAACCAAAAGCAGCAGGTAGCACAGCTCAGGTGAATTTGCTTGAGGGCAGACCCACAGTGGGGGTTTCTCACTCTACCCTTTCCCATAGAGATTTTGAAGCACGGAAGGGAAAACGGGAGATGACATTGAACATCCTTTCAATATTCAAGTGGTGGCTAACTTCTCACTACTTAGCATATGTTTTTAAAATTCATTAACTTACAGAACATTCCTAACTTTGGAGTGAAGTAGAAAACTTCAAGCTGTAAAACACACAAGTGTATACCTACAGCCTTTATCACCTGGTTGTAAGATCTGTATGTATATTCTACTGAAATAGTTATGTACATTTGTTATACACAATTATATTTTAATCTAACAAGCTTAAGCACTGTAAAGCATCTATCAGTTCCCTAAATTAAAGGCGTGACTTTTGAGATGATGACATAAGACTCTATCATATAGATTTTAGGAATGAACTATGTTGGGGTCTGGTGTGAGAAACTGTATAAAATTCACTAGCTGAAGTCGCCTGCTCATTGTGTAGTGCTCACTTTCTGGATGCTGGTCAGCATCAGTTCAGCAGCTGAAAGAAGTGGGTCTTGTCTGCCAGAGTCCTTGGTCTCCTTGGTTCAGAGTGGTATCTGCATAACTCATCTAGGAAGGCAAATTTACATTGTATGGGAATGCATTTCGTATTATTAAGAAATGCTAAAAGGATTAGTGACCTGAGATCAGGGCAGAAAAGATTGTCTCACATCGTCTCACGTTCAAAACCTTTCCTTCCACATCCTTGGGGGAACTGAATGAAACCTCATGACTGAAAGGCCAAAAAAAAAAAAAAAATGTTAACTAGGGAAAACCATTCTCCAAGAAATATTCTTTGTAATGGGGGACATAGTAGGAACGAGGATGGATTGGCCTGAAAAGGCATTCTAGCAAAAATCTAGCCAATGATCTGGAAAGCAAGCTTTTTGACACACTCAGTAATGGATCTGGATTTGCAGGTTTCTTTGTTTTAATTATTAAGTTCTACTTCATGTAGGTCACATGTCTTCTCTTGTTTTTTTTTGGCTGGTCATAAGACTCTGGTGTCTTCACTTTGGTGAATCATGAATTCCTGGGGCAGAGAATTATGTCTGGATTCCTTGAGGACAGTTTCCTTTAAATTAATTTTTCTTTAAAAAGCCAAGTAGGGCAAAGACATTAAGAATTAAATATTTTAATAATATTCTAATACAGAAAACAGCCTTCAAACACTAACCAAGGCAGCAGGAGCCATGTTTTGCTCATTGTGAAAAGACATACTCAGACTTCTACCTTAGAAATGAGCAGATCAAAACCTTGTACTTCATCATCTTTTGGCTTTCTACACTAAACAGCAGGAATGCTCCTGCTTCTTTTAGGGGTAGGTAAAGTAATATTCTTTCATTCTCTTTTATCTCAGATGCCATTTTTAAGGTCTCTCAACACAAGACCAAAAGCAACAAGGAAATGAGCCATTTGTAAGTATTTAGCACAAAAGACAGTGAACTAAAAGCAGATTGTGAAACAAGTTATCGAGGAGAGGTTTTTTAAACACTTTTCTGCACTAGGCTTTAGTAAATAAGCTACTTTTACACTATGCCTAGAAGTGTGACAACAGGGATTCAGATTAAACTTGCAAGATGCCAGTAAACTGTTTAATAATCGTGCATCAGCTCTGTGTGTCTATAGAAAAGTTAAGCAGACAACCACACCTGTAGTCCTGACTGTAAAATAAATGAACAGAATAGTTACATTGCATATTTATGTATAATAATTCCTGTGCAGAGCAAACATATGCATTTCTTAATAAATCATATTTATAAAATAATTTAGATATGTGTAGTTCCAGTGTATATTTTATTCACATAATTGCATTTAAATAGGTCTTTAAACACTAATAAATTTGTACTATAAATGTATTAACTCTTTGATTTTACAGTTTGCTATTTAAGAGTGAGGTCTTCCTATGGAAGGTCTCAGAACGTACTCTGTGAAGGGACAGGCGGGTCTGTTTTCCTGTCGCTGACCTATGCATTTAGTGCACATCTCTACGCTTAAAATCAGCACGTCAGGAAG
This sequence comes from Nothocercus julius, assembly GCA_013398735.1. Lineage (NCBI taxonomy): Eukaryota > Metazoa > Chordata > Aves > Tinamiformes > Tinamidae > Nothocercus > Nothocercus julius. The sequence goes on from VZSV01000021.1 coordinate 459,045, forward strand.
CTGTTTGGACCTACCTCAACGAGAGCCCCATCAGGCAGCCTGAGGAAATGTCTGTGGAGCTCCCGGAAGCCGCTGAGATGGACAGTGTACACGGCCACGTGGACGGTGATGTCTCCTGAGGTGGCGGCGGCGGCAGAGACTTCGCCTCGGTGCTGGAGGCCACAGCTGGAGACACCAGGCTGGCCGGCGTGGTCCTTCCAGATGTAATCGCACACTGCCACCTAGTGAGGCAGAGGGCCCCCCATAGACACACACGCGTGCACACACACACGCATGCACAGAGGGCCCCTGCCCCCACCAAAGGAACATATTTAATTAACTTCTGGCAAGAGCTTAACCGATTTAAAATGATTTTACAATAAATCTGCAAAGCCTGTACCATATGCAGTGCTTGCACACAGTTCTACTACGTATTTTTTTATGACATAGATCTAAGCAGAGAAGATAGAGAAATCCCCAGCGTATATTCTATAAAGTTAATTCTGCACAGATGAAGCTGTAATTGACTCCCGTATTAACCAAAAGTAGGGAGATCAAGGCGGGTAGGTTAAACAATAAAATGGCAATGCTGATTAAAAAAAAAAAAAAAAATTGCTTACTGAGAATTTTGTGAACGAGTATTTGTATTTCTCTTTGAGAAGCCTTTGCTCCTTTACCCACAAGCACTTAGTCTCTGATCTCTATATAGTATTAAAATAACCTTGTGCTGCTAACTGAATTGTAGATGAGGCAGAGTGAATAAGGTGTATCTCAGTATGTTGTTTAAAGCTAGGATATTGACACAGTTACCTATTTTCCTATTTTGTCATAAACAGATTTTCTTGGGTAGCTTTTGTACTTTTTCTTTTTTCAGACAGAATTTCCATTTAACCATTTTCATGTTCATTCTTAAAACAAGCTGAACAGAATTCACAATGTAAGCTGCCACATGACACACAGTTAAAGCAGCTCTTACCTTTAACTAGAACTGATGATAAGTATTATTTTTATATTCCCACTCAAACATGAGCTTTTTAACCTTTCCCTTTTGCAAGACCTTTGTGTAACTAGGTTTCTCCCATGAGGTGCCAATGCTGTTTGCAGTAGGAAGGGATTGGTGATATGGTTATAGCCTTATAATGTAGCAGCACGTTCTTCCTAAATACTTCCACTTAAAACAGAAAATATTTTAACTTAATATAGATAACTCTTTTGCTGGTATAGCCTCTGCCATTTCCTTCAGCCAATGTCTGAAATGACTCTTCACCAATGAAGGTTGCCACAGAAACTTCACATTTAAGATAAGCACAAACACACAAAAATCTTTAAGTTTAGCTCAGTTTGCTTGTGTTCCAGTTCACATTTCCCCAGCTATTCTTACACATTAGCAGAAATTGTGTAACTAGCAGTGTGCCGACGTCATGAGCTTGCCACGCTTGCTGCTATTTCAAGCAACTGCCTTAGGAGAGAACTGTTTTCAGGTGAGTTAAGAAAACGGGCAAATGCACTGAGAAGTATCTCTAACTCCTTTCAAGGAATAACAGATAAATGGGAAGCTTCATTTTGGTGTCAGCTTTCATTTGCATCACTCCTGAACAATTTTATACCTTTTAAAATGAGGAAAGATCATTAAAAATGAAGGTAAAACACACAGTCTGCATGCAGTCTGAATTTCCAAAATCAGTGTCTCGTGGGTTAAAGGGCTTTCCTTGAGAACAACTGGTTAGAAACACACAGCAGCTGCAGGAAACAGCCTTGGTGAGGACAAGCCCCGCATTTCTTCCTGCCTAAGACACAAATGTATTTCACACATTTGCTCTGCAAGAATTGAGGCAACCAGTGGTCTCACAAAAGCAGCAAGGCATCCTTGCATCACTCTTTGCCTACTTTTTTTTCAGCCTGCTTGTCCTTCTTTTGAATTTTCTCCCTCTCTAAATATTTATGTGATTAGCCGTGAGAATGTGAAAAGCACTGATGGGTATGACCTCCTCTTCCTCAGAACACAGCCTAATCAGCAGACAGCTGGGGATGGAAAGCACCACCAAAACTCGTGGTGCCGCGCTGAGTTGCGCCACCCATGTCCAGTCCAGGGATAGTGAGAAAGGAGGAAAAAGGGATGCATGATGCTAAGAGCCCAGTATCCATCACAACCAGGGCAATACTTGTGGTCCCTTTCCGAAAGCCCTACGGGGGTTATGAATTTGTCTAGAGGCAGAAGCTGCAGCGTCTACTGGAGTATCAGCAGGAAATCAACCTAGACAAAGCACAGTGCAGATGCAGGGGGCGGTTCTGGGTTTAGACACCCCAGGTCTCACAGACTGCTCAGTTCTGGCCTCGCTTGCACTGCTGTGAAGTGTTTGCAGGCTGATGTCCACTGCCTTGAAACTTTCAAAATGTATTTCTGTTAAGCGATAGGTCACTTGAGAGCTGCGGTGGCCTACATAACCTGAAGTTAGCTCCAGAAGTAAACTCCACTGTCATCTGAAATTTCTATCATTAAGTTAATCAAAAATGTCCATTCACTTCTACAGGAATACAATATGAGTTAATAAATCCACTGAGACAGGCTAGTCAAGAGACTGTGCATATAGGACATGTCAGAGGAACTGAAGTTAGCTATGATCTAGATTCACCAGGGCTGACAAGAAACCACAAAATGCCAGAGCAGTGTACAGTAATCCTTAAATGAAATTCATCTTTCAGCAGAAAAACACATTAAGGATGGTAATTCAATGATAAAAGAGGCAGGCCAGAACAGGTTCAAATGCTGAATATTTCACAACATAACTTAATTAAAGCAGGAGTATGAGGCTGTTAATCACTTTACAATAGTTCAGCTTGAAAGGAGGTCTGATGTGAATATCCTTACAGTTTATTTGTTCCGATTATTATAATCACACAATACTACATACATTTAATGTAAATACACATTTTTCACTGATCTTTAATATGGTTGTGGTTTTTTCTCCTTTAGATCATTTTCTCTTTGTGCAAGTATGAAAAGAGAAGAACTGGGAGAAAGGGTCATAAATTTAGGTCAGATCAGATGATTTAGTAAGTCTCTTGTGGGTTTAACTCTTATTAATAATTTTAATACATTCTTTCTTGACAACAATGATTTCAATCACTGCTCCTTTAACGTGCAATGTGACGTAAAAATACAGAGACATCTAGAGAAATGGAACATGCTTCTCGTACAAAGGAAGGTAAATTATATGACCCACTGGATGTTGCTGTATGTAATCTAGAACAAAAGCCAAAAATATATTTGTAAGTATAAAAAGATTTGGTGTATACCTTTTGGTGTATGTCTATGTCACACGCATCTTAAGCATATAGAAATATATGTTATTGAGGTAGGACTCAGTAACATCTTAAATAAAAATACATTACTAAATATATATTCATAAATGCATTGCACACTTGATGCAGTGCCAATTAATATTAATATCTTAAAACATAGGAAAAGCCATATTAGTGCACAAAGGTTACAAAAAGATTTTCTACTGTCTGGCAGTTTTTGTAAAGAAAAAGAAAGAAAAAAGAAAATCCTTAAAGTTTCAGAGCTAAAGGGGGAATTTGAAGAAGGTAGACTTTTAATATCTTTATGAAAAGGAAAGGAAAGGAAAGGAAAGGAAAGGAAAGGAAAGGAAAGGAAAGGAAAGGAAAGGAAAGGAAAGGAAAGGAAAGGAAAGGAA
>VZSV01000021.1:463202-535523 GCA_013398735.1 Nothocercus julius
AAGGGAAGGGAAGGGAAGGGAAGGGAAGGGAAGGGCCACACGACTGTGTGCCCGGACATTTTACTGAGTAGCATCTACTCTTAACTGCTTGCCAGCATCACTCTTAGCCATATCATGTGAATCGATTGCAGCTTCATGCATCACAAAATGTAAGAAAAATGTTTGAAAGCAGCATCGCCATTCAAATAAAATACATAAAATGAGCAATACAAACCAAACCAATGAGCTGAGAATGGGAAGAACTGCAAGTTGGTCATGACAAATAATTAGCAAAAGTTACAAGCTGTTAACTTTAGGCAAAAGGGCAGAAGTGATGAAATTATAGGAAAAAGACATCAAAAGTCGAGGGTGTTGTATTTACTTCAAATAACTTTCATAAACATGGTAAGTGCATTTTCTGTGGTAACAGCTGTAAATATGGGAATTGCTATCCTGGAGGCAATCTTTCTTAAACCACTGCAGCTCTACAATTAAAAAAACAAAAGCGGGCTAGTATTAACCTTCAAGGGAAGCTCAGCACCCCTTAAGTATTTCAAGCCCCATCTCTGACACGCTGCTGCTAAAACCTTTCCAGCAACTCCAGGAAAAGAGCAATTGCTTCGTGCATGCACATTTACATGGCCATGCCTTAAAACACCCCCGCTGCCCGGGTCACCAGCATCTTGGCTGTATCCAGATCCAGGTCAGGCTACCACTGAACCTTAACACAGAACCAGCTATGACAGGGGAGAACATTTTCAAGATACCTTAGGAAGGATGGGGTATTTATAAGAAGTGAAAATGAATTCACTATGAATAAACTGCAAAAGTGGAGAAATGGGAAGTAAAAGCATAAACAAAAGGAGCTATTATTACTGTCAAAAGGCATATCATCATGCAAAAAAAAAAAATGACCTGTTACACCAATTTCCTCCATATTTAATCCTTTAAAGATATGTGTGCATGTGCGTACATGCACTTGCACATACACAGCATATTTTGACGCACCAGCGTGCTCGCTGTTGTCTGGAACAATAATGAAGAATATGCAAGTGCTGGGTGAGTAAAGGCCAGTGCTCGTGAAGGACCTGTGCCGGGCACGTGTGCATCTCTTCACAACCCTTCTCTTACTTCTAGGTCCACAGAGCCTCCTCTCTAGCAAAAGCTTTCAAAATCCCACCGAGACATGGCTAAATCAGTGTGACATCCCCACCTTCAACTGTCTGTAGCAACTCTACAGATAGATAACTTGTCTCTAAATTGTTCTATTTATGAGCGTAATGGACCAACATAATGGACCAATAGTATCTGGGAATTGTTTATTTCAGTCAAATTATGAATGCCTGAAGCATCGTTGTTACAGTCTTCCCTGATTTATTTAATAAACTGACATGGACAGACTGAATGATGAAAATAACCATATAGAGAGAATAAGCTCTTTGTAAATGACTGAGGAGGAAGCCCAGAATAGATTTATGGCAAGATGCTTAGCATTGTAACATTAGGAAACTACCGAGGTTTTTGTTTTGCTTTGTTTTGTTTTGTTTTTTAATTGTGATAGCATCATGCTTATGAGTATGTCCAAACGAACTATGATGCAGATCCTTTCTACAGGATGATTTTGGTCTCTTGTTTTTAGATATTGCAAAGTACTCTCACATATTTCTTAGCCACAGAGCACCCATTGCTAGCATAGTCTACTGCTGACCATCCCAACATTTCAGATCTAAATCTCGCATGGATTTAAGTCCCCACACTTGAGTAATCCATAAATAATAATAATGACAAATAATATAAAAATGTAGAAATAGACTCTTTACAACAATAGCAAAATTGGAAATATGCAATGTCAAGTACTAAATCAAGGAAAGATGATATTCAGGTCAGCAAAACCTTTTCTTAACAAAAAGTGAAAACTAAAGGCTGCAGCTTTCTTGCATTTCCTCACACATAGCAGTGCCTTTGTCCAGTGATTTGCCCTAAGGAAAGGAGATAAAATGCATTCCCTTTCTATTCCAGGGAATCCTGCTGTACTCCAAACCGAGAACGTGTTTGGTTCAGATGGCTAAGAGAAATCTCTCTCCGCGCATCGTTCCCCAGATTTATAAGGGATGCTGAAATCAGTTACTTAAGAAAGAATCTTCAGCAACTTCAGACAGACGGAATTTTATACACGCAGTTGTTTAGGAAAAGCTCTTTTCCCTATGGAAGTCAGGGTTTTAATGCATACAAGGGCATAGCTGTGTAAATAAGAATGCCTGCTATTCATTATCTTCTCATCAACATTTGTTATTCATTACTCATCTGTTTACAAATGTAATGCAGTTGGAAAGCAGAAATAATACTATATGACTTTGCTGACCAAATCTACACCAGAAACAACAAATAGTAAATAGTTTGACTGAACAATTCATCTTATGGGATACAATTTGCCCACACAAGGCACTCAAATTTGGAAAAACAGCACCAACAAAAAAGTAACAGACAGATCTGCAGAAAAAGAAAACTGTGTGGTTCAAAAAGAATCTCTAAACTGAAAATAAAATTTGTCTATTAACCTATTTGCAAAGAACATTTTGTGTTAGACTCATACTGCTTGGAACAGATTATACAGAGAGGGAAGATAGTTAGAAGTTGGTGCCTGTTTGGGTGTGAACACACTTTTAAACACCTGTGACTTATGTCAGAAAGACAGATCTGTTCCTGGCAGCTAAATAACATTTTCAAATCTGGGTCACTTCCTTGGCCGTAAAACATCTGAAACCTTAATATTAAATGCATTGGACTGTTTCTGGTTGCATCTTCTCCAGCTTCAGGAGATTTCCTTTGATGAAGGCAGGAAAATTGTGCATTCTTGTGCCAACGGGAGTAGACTATAGGCAGTCAAATGTGCTCACGTGCAGGGCACATTTTGTTGGATTCTTGACCAATTTTAATTTTTTTAAATTATTTTTAGTACTCTTCAAACAATATCAATCTTACTATGAGCTTTTTCTGGGAATCTGAATAACTTTCCTATTTTGCTTGCTCAGAGTCATATCTTGTTCCAGACAGACGGAAAAAGAAAAGGATGTGAAAGGGAAAAGCACACTTGAACTTTCCAATAAAACATACATGAGAATTCATGAAAGGCATTTGCCGCTCATTTAGAAATATTGTCATTTTCTCTTTTTTTTTTTTTTTTCAGTGATTATAATGACCTCACTAAATACCACCACCATGGATATTAATTATTGAACAGATTTACATAAAGGCATTTAGAAACTCTCGTGCACACTATGGCCACATTGCTCCAGCTGCTGCATAAATGGGCTCCTGGCAGAACAGAGTTAACTACCTATGGGAAATTCAAAGCACTAGCATATTGGTACATGTATGTGGTTATTTGCTTTAACTGTGTTTAAATGATCTATTTTTCCATACAATTGCCGCTAATTGCTTCCTTGCAGACATCACTGCAGAGGTAAGTCATCGAGAGAAAACAGAAGGAAAACCTTCCATGGCGGAAGGACTGGACAGGGGAATGTGGGACAGTGTATTTGTGTGACAATTTGACGGGCAGAAGCAGTAAAACAACGTTGGTTTCATTGGTAGAAAAGAAAGGATGACAGTGAAGAAGTGAGCTCATAACACCAAGAAGTAATGTGGGATTCCTATGTTTTTTAAGACTGCCATTCCCACTCCTGTCCTTCCTGCAAGACCCTTTTCTTGGCTCCGTACAGCCCATGATCTCATCTGCAAGCTCACTTGAACCTCACTTGAATCCTGAAGTGCCTTCGCTGAAAAGGCGTTGTTGTGAGCTGGTATCTTCTTTTTTTCAGGACTAGGGATTTATTTTTGACTCTTGCAAACATGTTATCCATCCATGGCACAGAGGCTTCTCTGGAAATCTAAAAGTAGAAATGCATTGTAGCAAGCAGAGAAAAGGTCAAAGTTTCAGGGCAGTTTGCATAAGCCTTCAACAGGATATGCAGACCAGTTGGGTCTGCAAAACTTGTCAAAAGTGCTTGCAAGAACAGGCTGCCTCCTGGGGTTTGTAGAGCGTACCAAGAGCCTCCAAGCAATGTCTTCTTCCCTGCTTGAGTTAAGAAATCAGATAGCAAAAATTCTTCTGACAATAATATTTCCCTGTTGTAGTACAGGGGAAAAAACAACGCCCTTTGTGGTATCTGGTATTTCAGCAGTTCTGCCTTCAGTTACAGGAAGAATCATGAACTGCACAAAAATAAAAGATGATTGTTACCAAAAAAAGAAAAAAAAAATTAAATCCCTGACAAACTGTTTATGGTTAAGTGGGGCAAAATTGCGGTATGATGTCCAGTCTGGAAGAAAGATTCTGTTCATATTGGATTTGATCTCAACTGGTTTTCCCCATTCTGAATGAAAAGTTACTGTCTAACACATGCAGAAACAATTGCATTCTATTATTGAATTTGGTGTGCTTAGTTTGGGGAAAAATGGTTTAGTGTACTGTGACCAATTGTCTGTTATAATGAAGCTTATTATTAATGGAGTGTACTTCTACATCCTTATTTTTTCCTTCTCAGAAGATAGCAGAGTTCAGCATCCGATAAACATATAAATTGCATTTTCCTTTTCACACAGGACAGATTTCAACTTCTGAACCAGCAGTCAACAAAGATTCCCCAGCTGCTGGGGAAAAAAAAAAAAACAGTAAGTATTTATGAAAAAAGGCACAATAAGATCAGAGAGAAGCTTGTCATAAAAATGCACATTGCATAATACATGATGGATCAGTTCTATTATTTAACTTTCGCATAGATATAACAATACAAAGATATGCTAACCATCATAGTCAGCATTAATTTACAGTGGGAAAAATAATTAGAATCTCACTTTTTCTGAAGAATGGAGTGAAAATGTAAACAATGCTTCCCTCCAGGCAAGTGCTTTATCAAGTTGACAGGTGCATTTGAATTTCTATGGGTGGGGGACATAATAGGTTATTTATGTGTCATTTTAATAGAAAGGCCCAACCATCAAGATGGACAGGAGACTTTATCAGTACTGCTGTTTGCAACTAATCCACCAATTTAATACCCCATGAAAATACCTGCAACAAAACCTGGACATTTTTCTTTTCCACTCCATTACAGGCAAATCAATATGGGTGCTATTCATCTCAAATCTTTGGCTCAGCAGGTGCCAACTACACAGAGCTCCTCAGAACGCTGGTGCATTGGCACAGCCATATTAACATACAGATCTTGACTGCTGACACAATCAGCAAATCCAAAAAGGAACCACAAAAGCGTACCTGGCTCTCTATGTCAGCCCCCAAACACAAGTAAGCAAGAAAACTTGCCCCATTTTTCTGGAGAGTAAGGAGATGACAACCTTCTGTCAGTTGTTACAGGCATATAAGGATACAGGACACCTCTTCCTGTCAAGGCTTCTGTACCATACTTTACTTTCTTCTCAGCAATGAGAGTTGTTGCATGGGGCACACAGGAGTAAGAATCCTGCAATTAGTACTGTGTTTAATGTTTCTGTTGCAGTGGTGCTTACAGATGATGACTGTGGGCGAAGGCCTGTCTTAGGTGCAGATAGAACTCAGGTGCAGAGAGAACTTAGGTGCAGAACAGCAGACAACTCTGTGCCACAATTTAAGTGCAAACAGGACCTGATCTTGCCAGACACTGCAGCATTTTGTTAATTCAGTGGCAGATTTACTGGGAATCACAGAATCACAGAATGGTTAATCTTGGAAGGGACCTTTAGAGATCATCTAGCCCAACCCCTCCAGCTCAAGCAGGGACACCCAGAGCATGTGGCACAGGGTGGCAGCCAGGCGGGTTTGGAAGATCTCCAGAGAAGGAGCCTCCACAGCCTCTCTGGGCAGCCTGTTCCAGTGGATTGTTAAAAGTCATCAGTTTCCCTCATCACCTCATCACTTTAGAATCGATTTTGTCTATGTGAATGCAGTACACACATCTACATGAACATATACACACATCATTGTTAATATATATTAAAAAATCTTGTCTAATTATTATCCTCGGGACACCAGCAGACAGCAACAGATTTTAATTTTAGTACTGAAAAACTCCAGCACAATTTTTAAAAGTTTTCACGTAGAGTACTTGCATTTAAATTAGACATTCTCTATTTTGCACAAATGATGGGCATATCCTTGGTTATGGATTTTTCAAAAAACAGAAAAAAAATATTATGCATTTCCCACATGCAATAGTATTATTTACATAGATTTGCAAGAAATACAAATAAGAGAAATAAGAAATACGTTAAAACATGGACAGTAGTCATACTTTCCTGGGCATCCTGGTTAAGGTGGCTCACGTGTCCTGTGATGAACTTTGATGTCCATTAGCACATAGCCCTGGTATGACCCTAAGCAAATTTGGTAGCCACGCTCCAGTTTCTTTTCCTCCCCTTAATATTTTCATCTATACTAGCAGACAGCTTGCCCCTGTGCTTGTCTACAGTTATTCCTGCTACTTTGATAAGTCAGAGCATGCTCTGACATCTCCCCAGTTCTTCACTGCAGGAAGGGTGTTCTGCACAGTAAAAAGCCTGGCCTGCTCCACACAAGAGAAAAAGAAAGTATTTTCCATTAGGGAAAGTCTTAAAAGACTTTAAGTGCCAAAGGTTTTCATTATTACATATATATGCTCATCTCTGTGCAAGTTCAGTTTCCAGATTCATGGATCTCCAGGGTCTGCATGGCCTGGCAGGACAATCCCCTGGGAGCTTAGAAAGATTTTGAAGAGATCTAAGGAAAAGAGGGGTAATGAGATCATCCACCATTCCTATGTCCATTTAACAACATGGGGACAATTCTTTCATAAGACACATACATACAGCTCCTAGAGATACTACAAGGATGTATTTGTAAGTATCTTTAGATCTTGGTACTCTCATTCAGGTAATTGTTAACACTATCTGAAACTTTTTGCAAAAGCAAGAAATTCATAACAACAAGAATCTGAATAATATCAGAGCTAGGGCATTTGCTATACTCGATGTTTTATTCTCCAAGGTCATATATCTCCATGGTTAATTAGGAAATGCTACTCATAATCAGGTCCACTTAGAAGAAAATGTGTCTTCTCTGAACTTAGCATCTTAATGAGCTTCAGAAGAAGTCACTGCTCTGTTATTCTCCCATTATCTCTAACTTGGTGACAAGTTTTCTGGGTAGAAGTTCAATGCCACTTCTCCCACTCTCAGAGAAGGGCTATACATACTGTGTTCTCTCTTTGACCACGCCATTGAGCCTACGTACCTCATGCAAAAGCAGAGGTCCCATTTGAGGAAGTGGAGGGCCTGCTGCTCACATCTGTCCTGTTAGTCTGAGAACAAGCAATATGAGATCCGCAACGCCGATGCACTGCACTCTTGCAAATACTCTCCATGGCACCAGTGCGCAGGAAAACCTATGAGCAACCCAGAACTGCGATGGAAAAGAGGTGAGCTAAGCTGGCTGCTGCCTGCGCACTGCTTCCGTGTCAGCTTCCAGTCAGCTTTTGTGGGAGTCATTCAGGACCTCACGGGGGCAAGTATTCCAATCTCCTTGTATGACCACACCTTGTAGATCACTCATATATTGTCCAAGAAGAACATCACAGGCTATGAATGGTAAAGCATGAGAAAGAAGCCCAAGTAAATTACTTTTCTTCTTTTAAGCTAACCTGTTAAAAGGCAGTTCAATTTATATAGCAGACTGCACAATTGCAGGATGGCAAAACAAACACATCTGGAAGTCTAAATTTTAGCAAAATTTTATATAATTGTCTCTTTTTTGCTCCTCTTAAACACTGACACCTGCCACAAGCCATGCAAGAAATGTAGGCAGCACTATCAATGATACAGCAGAAAGAGATACTGAAGAGGAAGATAACCTTATTCCCTAATGATTTTGTTTCGTGAGATTTGCATCATGCTATATAAATCTTTAATTTCTATTAAAAATGTACACTGGATAGTAGTTTAGATAATGCATCAAAGCAATTCCATATCTCATTTAAAGCTACTATGTTTTTTCCTTTCCATGTGTGTCTGATTCACTGCAGCTTTATTGCTTTTGTGCTGGTGTAACTTCTTTGATGAATCTCCACTAATTTAAAATTAGAGTGAGTGAAAGCAACATAGAAATGAATCAGAGCCACATATTCAGTGTTTTTAAAAAGAAACCAGAACATTTCCCCAACTATGTAGAATAAAGTTTCAATCAGGAGACTGCTAAGCATGAAAAATCATCAGTCAAACTGCTTCAGTGTTTATGAAGAAATGGGGCAAAGGTACACAAGAATACTGAAATGTCTGCTTAACTTGGCAGAACTACCAAACACCCAGCTGATACTTTTCAAGGACCAGAAGCACTAAAGAAAAAAGTATGGTTTCTGCATAGTGATTGTCTGAGATTGATTCAGCTGACAGACAGCTTTTTGATACTTGTAGCTGTATTAGTTCTCAATCAGAACACTCTATATAATTTCTCAGCACTTTGCAGGTTTCTTTTCTTGTTACATATCTTATGGGGACAGGTGAACCAATTCCAAGATCAGAAAACTCCCAGCACATCTGCAATTTCAAGTGAATTTTAATGGTTTGGTTCTAAAGATTCTTTACCACATTTAGAAAAATATCACCAAAGGGCTGTAGAATTAAAGTCTTAAGACACTGTGAATGGGAATGCTTCATTTTTTTTCTCAAGTTAAAATATATTTTGAGAAAAAGAATTTTGAGATTCCTGCTGGGGATAAAAGTAGGGAAGTGACATCTATGAATTCACTGCTCATTCATATTGAGGATTAATTTTGTGTCATTAAATGAGGATCAACAACTTTGTTTAGCTCCTCCTTTTATTTAATCAATTTCCAGCTGGCTTGCATCACTAGTTAAAATTTGAAATTAAAGACGAGGCTATATCAGCAAACGATGGCCAACCAAAAGCACTGCTCATTCTAGCCAAATTATTTGCCTTCTTGAAGGATGACCAGGGCTAAACACAAGGAAAGCAGATAGATCAAAGCCAGGGAGATCAAAATGAGTTTTGCAAGAGCAGAGGTGGCTTTGCAGTCCCCACCACAACTGTGACAAAGATCTTGCAGCAGCAGGAGATACCAAAGCTGGACCCCATTCCAGTGATATCAGCTTCCCATTTTACTCATGCTGCCAAAAAATCTTGACTTTGACCCACTGTGAACATAGACGACGACATCAGGATTTCTTATACAAGATCTAGTTTAAAGCAGTCTGCTACAGTGCCCTTTCTGACAGCTTTTCAATAGGATTCAAATTTGCCTCCCAGAGTTAGATCATGTCTTAGTCCCTGGGAACAGAAGCTATCTTGAAACATAAGAGTGTGATGTTTAATAGCCCTTTCCACAGTACTGTTTTCATTACCTTGGGATAACAGTAATCATGAAACAAATGGCCTCTGCAACTTCCAGCACAACTGGATTTATGCATACAATAATTCATTGAAATAGAATTGCTGGAAGTATTATTTTAATGTTCTCTGTTTTGAAATATTGCAATTCTCTTTTTTAGAAAATCAACTTTTCCATACTTGTGTGTTCTTCACAGCTTGTTTGTACATCAGAAATTTATTCTGCATGTAATACATGACTCTCAACTGACCCACATATCTATCTGTAACTTTCAAAGATAATTGTATCTATTAACATTTATAGCATTCCCCTGTGCGCAAAAATCTTCTGCTTCTAATACTCAGACAGGTGATGCAAGAAAAATGTTTGTAAAAGTCCCTGAACAGACAATGTACTCAAGAGAAGCAATCTGATTAAGTTCTAGCGTATCATGCTGTCTAGCATCTTTACATCCCCTTTGGCAATTTGGGAATTTGGAGAGTGGCTGCTGGTAGATTCTCTCACTATTTGGGAATAAAAGAGAAACAGAAAGGGACACTGAGCATGATTAAAAGACAGCAGAGTTAAGCACCTTCTGGCAGAAGGGAAAGCTTGCAGTGGGCTGGCACCATAAAAGCGTCCTATCAGGGACAATGTACAAAGTCACAACTACATTTTATAGTTGCAGGGTACCAGCTGAAGTACAAAACCACAACTGCACAGCAGAAGGAAGATACATGACCCCAGATACTGGTCATAACTGATAGAAGAAATGCAGATTTCCTCCATGGCTAATTAACAGTCTGTGTTAAATTCAGCTCCTGTACTGGTTACATCTGAACAAACAATACATACAATAATTCACAGAGAGTTTATATAATGTTAGATGCTCAGCTAACTAACAAATCACTTGCTCTTTTATTCTTGTTCAGATAAAGGATTGAGAAAAGGCAAAGAATAAGAAAAAACTATTCAGCCAATACAACAAACTATGTTGATTTAGAAACAAAGTCAATAAAAAAAAATTACAATAGAGCTTCCAAAAAGTTATGTTTGCAATTTAAAGTACCCATAGGGCAGATCTAAGTTACATGACCAACACTTAATGCACAGTGCGTGATGACAAGTGCCGTTTTGAAACTTGAATTCAAAAAAGGAATACTTCTCTGGCCATTAACAATCTTTGAGGACTGTGTTCATATTCATTATATATGTCTGTAGTTGAGTTCCTGAGTGATTATAGTTATAAAATTGTCTTCTCGTATAGTCTTAGGACACCATAAGCTGCACTGCAAAATGAAGCCACAAGGACTGATAAGCTCTATTTTTGCTAACAGTACAACAAATATTACCTTGAGTTTGCTTTGTGTTTGCAGATGCAACTGGAGAGAAACTGCAACAGGTCTACATGGGTGCAAATGATATAAGAACCAAGCCCTCAGTTTTTTAAAGGCCCTGGAGGGGTCCAGTTGGAGGGAGCAACATGACCATTACGCAGAAATATTTTAAAATGCTTTAATGCAACTAATCTTATACGGAGAACTCAAATTAAACTAGCAGACAACAATGAACAATTATACTTTCAGTTTTATCCTTACACGGTTTAAATATTATATTAAAATTGGGGGTTGTTGTTTTTTATGTTTTTGTTTTTGGAGTTTTTTTGTTGTTGTTAGAAACGTGCATGTGTTTTCCAATGGAGCTGGTACTGTATTGCAGCTGTTCAACATTAGATGCAAGACCTACCAGTCCTCAAACCTCACATTAGAAACAGACCTTTGGCCAAGCTGTGTCCTCATTTAGACCTTGGCAATCTTACTTACATCAGTGGGGGTAACCTGACCTCTCATTTGAATAATGCAGTGCAGCGATATGGTTCTGGTTTGTATTTTCCGTGATTGTTTCAGTTGAAATGCAACAACCGCCTGGATTGCGTGTGAGATGCAAATGCCTTCCAGAGGTGACAGCACAGACAGGGGAACCATGTCGAATCTGACAAACCATGTGGCAGAGAGAGGTTACAGTACTGTGCCAGTCGGGGTACAAAAATACCTGCCGAGCGTCTCTCCTGGTAATCTCACACTGAAAGGATTCGAAAAGGTGCAGTGGGAAATGCAGGGCAGCAGGATCTCTTGAAACAATATGTTCAGCTCCTGAGCATAAGCAAATTCCATGTGAATTTGATCTTTAGTAACAAAAGGTGTCCCCCTCTTTTCTCTTTATCCATCCACCATGAAACCATGCACATACAAAGTGAGCAAAGTTCAGCCCATACTTGAGAGAGAATTTCCGGCTGAAAGAATTACATCAGAACAGGATTAACTTGATAGCAAACATGATTTAGTAATCCACTTAAGACATATTCTTGTTGGCTGAATCATTATCACTCTGAATTTGAAACTGATTTTTTGTATACCAAGTGTTTCAAGTGCTAACTCTTACTCCCTTATGAAAAAGAGAAAATAGAATATGAGTCCTTCAGGAAAAAGGAGAAAACCTATCACCTCTCCTAACTTTCAACCCCACTTGCTTGACACAAATATGGAAACCAGAATATCATGAGGCTGAAAAAGCTAAAAAAATACTGTCAGCTTTCTCTTTATTTTTGCTCATTTATTTGTTCCATAAAGCCTCTCCTTGTCCAACAGTAGTGATAATGATTCTCAGAAAAACCTGGGCTGGGAATGCGAATCCAAAGCTTTTAAGTCAGAGTCTTTGCCTGGCTACACATCAACCAGAAAAAGAAACAACAAATTCTAGTCATGATGATGCCGCATCACCGAGAAAACAGAATGAATATATATATGAATATATTTGAATTGCATCCTTGCCTCATTCAGGAATTTCCATTAGGTTTTGTTTAAACTGCACAACCTTCTTTGTACAGGCAGAGAAGAAGGAGGCTTGTTCCATGAAAGCAAAGCAAAGAAAACAAAACAAATCTTTTAAAGCCAAAACATTTAGCTTAATGCATCTCCAAATCCTATGACACATTCAGTGAATGACAACTGTAGCCCTTAGTGGACAGAGATGAAGAACACTGAAGAACGAGCGTGTTTCTTCAGAGTTAGCTTCCAGGACACTGTCAGGTTTAAAAAATCGTAAGTTATTTTCTCATTGTACACTCAGGCCTATCCACACAGCTCTGGCACATCATTATATCCATACTGTAGCTTTTGTCAAGCTGCCAGAATAGTATAAATGAGAATCAGAACCCAAACTTCTAAAGCAGACCGAGTTACTTGCACAGTCACCAGTGCAAAAGTAAAGAGACTTTTTATAAAATTGGCTTACATATTAACAAAGTATTTTACATTTAGCAAGTCTGGACAACTAAACAAAACATAACAACAAATTACTGTAAATGATGTGGAAGTAAGCTTTGCCTTGGTCTGATTGCTTAACCTTTCCAGCGCCCCAGTCTTTCAACTGTGAACACTGCAAAAGAATGTTATATTTTTTCAAAGATGCTGTTATTGTCATTTCCTTTCTGAGTTTGCTGGATTTTTTTTTTTTTTTTTTGTCATTGTTGTTGCCTCCCTTCCCTCATCAAAAAAGGCTGTTCTGTTTGTGATTAATTTTCATCACAAAATATACATTTGAGAACTATCTGAATGGTCGATTTCAAGTATTTAACATCAAGTACAAATAGATTAGTGCCAGTGAGACAGTGCAATCAATGCAAAAATTGCTCCTGTGATATTTGCATGCTGAATATAGTTTCCTTAGGCAGGCTGCATATGTGAGTGAAAAGAACTCTAGTCCACAAGCACACATTTCAGAGTGTAAATGTGGCAAGAGGAAATTGAGGGTAAAGACTCCAAAATAGTCATAATCCACTGTCATATCTTTCTAGGTCACAGACGTGTTTATGCTTTTACTTGTAAAAACTGAACAGGAAAATATTTTGAATACTTTGCTATTCCTGGGCCCCCTTCACTTTTAGTCAGCCTCCACGACAGCCAAGTGTGTGCTTCAAGCTGCTTCACAGCAGTCTTCTTGTCGTGGAGTTCCCTGTGCCAAGAAGGATGCCCCACGCAGAGCTGTGACTCCTTGGCCTGCTGCCATCTGCCCCAGCAGCAGTAAGGCCTGCTTGGCCACAGGATAAGAAATGCCCATTTCAACCTACTGCCAAGTTTTCAACAGATTTGGGCCTTCATGCCTTCTCTCTCAGACACTCAGACTTGAACAGTGAAGAAAATACTTGTTCACACTTAGGGCATTTTCTTAAGAGCACTACTGCCTTCCTGTGTCATGGTGGATGCTAATAGCACTTCAGTTATTTGATTCCAGATCTATTTCCTCTGAAGACATTTTCTTAAATGAAGACCCTGATCTCCCCTCCTCAGAGCACTGGCATTGACCTGGCTGCATAGCATGGATCAGGACACATCTGTTGGAGCGGAGAACAAAAGACTATCTGCTCATCACATACCCAGGGGGCAGGAGACAGCAGGGACAGCCAAGCAGATGCAAGGAAACTGTCATGCCAAGAAAGGAGAACTAGGCCAGGGGAACTCACAATGTTGCTGGAACACATATCAGATTTGCTTTGGAAGAAGACAAGAATGGAAGGAAATACAGAAAAAAAAAAAAAAAGTGCTTATTGGGAGATACTTCTAGTCAAGCTACTGGACCTTTTCCGATTTCAAGAGATCTCTGTCACTGCAACTAGTGATTGGATTTTGCTGGCACCACAGACTCATAATATCTGAAACGGGACAGCTCAACATCATTGCCAAAACCAGGAGTTTCAAGATCACTCCGTGGAGGAAGGCAGGCCTTTATGCTGTAACACGTTGTATATGAACATGCTGCTCCAGCTTGGGCATGGCTGTTCAAGGGGAACAGACACGCACACGGGTGCAGGGTCTGCTGCATGCTCTTGGCTGCATTTATGGGTTGTTGAGGTAGATTCTGGCTCTCTTAGCCTCTTGAAGGGCCCGACGAATTTTGCCAAGCTCTCCAAAACTTATGCAGGTACATTTTTATGCATATTTGTTGCACTGAAGGACAGCATAAACCCAGTGGATGCTGCCCAGAGGTACGTGTGACGTAGGCTAATCTGCAGAAAATTTTTTCCTAACTGTCGCAAATACTAAAAACATCTGAAACCTCCAAATGGCATCTCAAAGGCCTCACTTCTCGAACAGCAAATCCACTAACATTCTCCAGGTGGTTATCCAAGTTGCAGTAAACACTGCTTTGAACAATGCCATTTATAAAGCAATAAGAAATTAGTCTATAAACTTTTCCTTAACAGCAGGAGGGGCTAGGTGAACAGATTCAATTTTTCTATTTTTAAATGATCTTTCAGTGTTCTACCGGTCAAATAATCACCCTGGAAAACCCAAGAGGCTGCTGATGCAGCCTGGAAAAGGCTTGGTGGTGTGTGAGAGCACAGCTCTTCACAGCTTTCTTGCAGTGCTAGTGCCTTGAGGTGGAGTGCCTTGATGGTCCTCATCAACATACTGATACTAGTGCAACTGGAGAAATAATACACATTCAGGGTCATATTCAGGGAGCCTGATATGTAAGTAAGTCCTTGCATGAAGTCAATGGAGGGGAATGAATACCTCAGGAGATTGTCAGGGTGATCCCAAGGTGCAATGAGGCTTCAGGTTTGGCCTCTGTCTTTATTCAGATCATGCCAAAGTGATTTCATCTTCATCATTTCTATAAGCAGCCTTTGCCCCTAAAATTTCATGATTTTATTTCAGAAATGTTGGTTATATAAACTCCCTTCTGTTTTGGACAGGACAGAAAAAGCTTTTGTAAAAACCAGTCCAGAAATTGTGCTGTACTTTGACGTCACCTCAAGGGCATGATTATCCCATTCTGACCACCTGACCTGTCAGATTTTGCCATTAATATTAATGCACATAGCTTTGCACATGCAACTCCCATTTAACTGTTTAGGGTAATATTTTGCAGGATGAAAAGAACAGCTTTCAAAATACAGGAAAAATCCATGGGATGTGACCACATTTCACAGGTCAGTGGTTGGGATAGCAGGGGCTGCTAAAGGAACATACTTGCTCAGGGGCATTTTAGCACTCTTGTGATTCGATACCCATATTCATCAGCATGCAACAATCCCCTCTCCAGATGAAAAACACTACAGATCATGTTCCTAATAAAACAGTCAATTTGCCTCCTTCTCTTTTCTGTTGTTGGCAGGAATTCCTTATAACCTCACCTCCCCCGGGCATAGCTTCCTCTCGCTCTTTGTCGCTCAGAGGAAAACAAGACTATACGCAATATCAAGGCCTCATTGGCTGGCCTCAGACACACTTGTGCCAGATTTCAAATATACTCAGAAAATTCCTATTATTTTAGAAGCCTTGATAATCACTAAAGTAGGAAAAAAAAAAAAGTGTATTGGAAAACATAGTGAAAGTAAAGCATATTTTTGTCCTGACAAAATGTATCAGATGAAATTTATTACTTTCAAAATACTCAAGTAAATGAGCCCCAGACAGAGCTGTCAGGTATCAGTAGAGGAGACCAAGCTCAACGTATATTTCTACACAACTTCACTTTGTGTCAGAGTTGGGTTTTGCAGCCCATTCTGAGACAATTGTTGTTGGTATATCCACACCAGGAAAGCAGAGTATGTGCAAGCACATTAAGTCCTATGAGCACAAGCTCTCTCTCCACAATTATGTTTAACTTGGCCAAAGTTTACCTTGTAAGCTTTGCCTACCTTGATTTGCATTTAGGCACAACATTTATTTCGGCTTTTGAACTTGTGTTAAGATAGAAAAGAAGATGGGTATGTGTAGGCTTGACAACAAATACACATCTTTGCTAAACTCACCACGTAGATGGACACAGAAAATTAACTAAGACTTCTATTATACAACACTAAATATTCTTTAAATGTTATGTATATCTAAAGTAATTTGCTCTTTGATAACAGCCTGTCAGACATTCAGACCGCACTACTGAACCCATTTCCTCCTAAGGAGGTCCACAGCCCGAGCTGCAAATATATACTTGCAACTGCATACATAATTAAAATATGCGCTTCATGAAGTTACATATGAAAACTCAAAACTGCATGTTGATTTAGATATATCCAGAGTGTTGGTGGAAATGTTTGAATTACCTCTTACCTGACTAGATTAATAGGCATCTGCAGTAATCTGTCAAGCTTAGAAGATGGCAAATGCAGGAGCTGCCAGAGAAAGGTAAGATAGACTCAGCAGTTAGAGAAAATCAAGAATATTTTTACTTGTATCTTTGTGAAAGAGAAATCAATGAAAGATCAAGGAAGATAAATCACAAATAATTAAGCAAATATTAACTTTTAATCAGCTACAGCCACCCATAATGGACAACAGCACAATAGCTTCTCCGTAATGTCAGTTTCTTCTTAAGATCCAGTCTGTTACCAATTACATTATGTCTTTAAATTTCAAGGTTGATATATGATATAACATTTTTATTCACTATTGTAACTTTGAATGTTTTAATTATTCAGATAAATGCCTAATTCTTTTCAGAATCCTGCTTAGTTATTGGTCATAGTGATACTCTATACATCAGCGCATTACTCATATTATACCTTGCAATAGAACACATGAGTGCGGGAAGTTAAAGGTCTTAATGTAACTTTGTTTACAGCACTACCAACCAACTGCATAAGAGGCCTATTGATTAAATTCTATTTTGCACAAAAATGAAGAGTCAGCTGGTTGCAGTTACAAAAATTAGGAATCACTGTTGTTAAATAAGTGACTGTCCTGGGGAGGGGTTCAGAACTGCTCATATATATATGTATATATATATGTATATATATGCTCATATGTGCAGAACTACACATACTTCATTGTACCAAGGGTAGGAGAGAGTCATTGCATGAATTACTCCTGCAATATTTCATGAGAGAGTGAATTTTCTATGGAAATTATTGAGCTTGATGAAAATGTCTGTATTTCAAACCTCACAGAGTCTGATTTAAAAGAGAAATAGTGCTCGTTTACTGCAGCTTCATTGAAGACAGAGATAGAGAGAACCTGAACTGTTGAAATGTTAACATTCCAAGAAAACTAATTATCATATTTTCACTTGCAAACTTCAAACCTGCCACTAATTAATCTCTGTGGAAAGGATGTATATGAATCAAATTATAATGTAAGTCAGATTATATGGGATGAGATGTATAACCCGCCCTGCCACTGCAGAGAAATGAAATGGATTGCTTGCACAGCAATGACAAAAAACCCAGAGAGCTTGTTCTTCATTAGTGCACCAATCTGTACCAGCTAACTCATGACAGATCCCCCCAGTAGATTGTTGAAAACCATCTTGGCTTCTCAAAAGTTTGCCTGTGGTCACAAATTATCTAGATGCAAGGAGAAAAAAACTATCTGCCTGAGCAAGCCTTGATGTGGTACTTGCGCAGTTCTGTTGTGAAAACATCTTGAGGGCAATCAAGTGCCATTAGCACATGTCAATGAAGCTTCCCATGAATTACTACAAAAATTACAGTTAAGTGTACTCCTCCTCCATCACTGTCCAGGCTCTCTGACAAAATAGTTTGCATATCTGTTGAAGCATTACAGAAAGTAACACCTTTCTGCCAGTATAGTAACAAGAAGGCTGTCAGCAGACAATTGATTTGGGTCCATCTGCACTAGCACCTTTATATAATTCATTTACTGATTATAGGATTAATGCAATTTGTTAACATTCACTCTGAAAATACCACACTGTGCATGAAATGGGGATATCAAATATTTTAAGCAGAAAAATAAATCACTCCTCAATAAAACAGGAAATAAAATACTTGTTTTCTAAAAGCAAGATCATGTTTACAAACTCTCTAAATTCCATGGTGTTTAACTACACCATTTCATTTTCAATGTAGCCTTATCATATCACATTCAAAAAAAATGAATGATGTAGGTAGCTCATAACAGCATTACCTTTTTGTAGTTTGTCTTTCTTTTTATAGTTTGTATTCTATTAACTTATAATCAGGCAAGCTTCAGATTCAGAGGAGTTTACATAACAATCTCCATTTTAATCCATTTCTTTTCATCCTTAAGATGGGATATAACATACCATCAGGAAAGGTCTGTTCAGTGTTATTCTACTGGCTCAATTTCTTATGCTGTTTTCATTAGTTTACTGGTTGATTATGTCCATTCTATCATTTCTGTAACTTATTTAAAGGTTTCTTTTTGTGTGCACATCTGTTTAAGTAGTTCTACTTTTTAGACCTATTCACCCAGGCAAAAGAATCTTTCGCTGTACCTAAGCTGCATTACCCTGTTTTCCGCAGCTCGCACACACACACTTTGTGATGAATTACTAATCAACTGTTGTGAGGTTTAATGGCATGCCTGCATACAGTCAGAATAGTTGGCTACTCCAGATGCTTCCACCCAACCACGTTTCCCCCCTTTCCTCTTTTCACCCACCACTCCCTGTGGATTAAATATTCTAAAAGAACAGCAACTGAAGTGTTTCAGAACCATCTGGCAAATTTGAACCTACACAGTTCAAGGCCTCATAGTTTCATACAGAATTAATTTTATTCTAAATCTAAAAGACCATAGAATGCTACATTCTTTTCTGACCTTACATTTCGCTCTATTTTCTCTAACATCCCATTACTGGCCCAAGCTCATCTCATGACTTTCAATCTCTATTTAATCTTTAAAAAAAATACAGGCTCTGACTTCAATAATTTATCCCAGACGAGAATCTGACCTTATATACATAGATCACATAAAAGTTCAGTGAGACATGGCCCTATTTCCTCTCTCCTCGTTTGCTTACATAGACAGATTGAAATTCTGGCCCTAATGAAGTCAGTGCAAGCTTTGCTATTGACTGCACAGGGGTCAAACTTTCCCTCCTACAGTTTCTGTAGCAGAAAGGTAATTGTTTCTTATTGCCCAGTCTTGTCATCTCAACATGCTTAGCTGAATTGTTCTGGACTAGCAGGGCAATTTACTTGTACCAGTTAAATAACTGTTGCATTATCCTGGATTAACAGAGTGATTTATTCATAGTGGCTAAATGTATTAGATTCTCTATTAGTGCTTATTTTTCTGGATATGTTCAAAGTTAGCTTTGTTTCTGCTTTCTAATCTCCCATGCTACTCTTATGGCAAACTTCATTTTGATTTTTAGTACAGTGTTGGTAAATCTAAATTACCAAAGACACTGTACTGAGAGGGCCAGCAAATTTTACAATGTGGGTTATGCATTAGGACAAAGCAACTCGACATTGTACTCAGAAAAAATTTGGGATTCTAGAAGATCATGACACTTAGCTTGGAGAACACAAACAACAAAAAGTAAGACCATTTCTTCCGCCACAGCTTGAGTGATCCCAGCCATTAATTTTTTTTAAAGACAAAATACAGAGTATATGAAGTAGAACTTATATATGTAAGGTGTAAATTTTGCCCATTCAACATGATAGCTAAATTAGAAACTTGTGAAGAGGAGAATTCTTTTAGAAGAACCAAAAAGTAACATGAAGGTACAGCTATTTTTCCCTCAGCTTCTCTTTCCTGCCTTCTCTTTCAATTCACTTTCCATTTCTTTCTGTGTTCTTTGTCATGACTGTGTCTCCTGCACAAATTTCTGATCAGCTTCTCTTCAGTTTTTCTTGTGACCACCTCGTTCTTTACTGACCTTTCCTTCAGGATCCCACCATTATGAGCCATGGCATTACTCTTTCCTTTTCATTTCCTCTTTTTTCTTTCNTTTTTTTTTTTTTTTTTTTTTTAGCCCAGCATAGCCCATTCTACTTCTCATCTGCATTCAGAAAATGAGCTTTCTGAAAGGCAAAATTTCTATGTCTCCATAGGATAAATTCAGCCTGCAACTTCAGAGAGATCAAGCTTAAGACAATCAGATCTATTTGATCCACAAGGTCAGGCCAGTGTTCTTGTTGCCCTGCTCTCATTTGTCCCTTCCTACATGTCAGCATTATCCACAAGGAGGCAAACAATCACACTCAGAGAAAGACTAAAAATTAAAACTAGAGAAACATCTATTATCCTGTCAATATATTCTCGATCATGTTTTAATCTTCACCACAATCTATTTACACAAGTAGAACTCAAGTACTTGAATTTGTGACTTTGCATTGCGGTGATGAAGAGGGGTGGTATCCTTTTTCTGTTGAAGGGCTTTTATGACTTCTCCATTTCCAATATCCCATTGAAAGCAAGCAAGAAAGCAAGAAAGCAATGTAGCTAGCTCCATTTCTCTTTTTTTTTATTATTATTATTTTTTTTTAAATCATTGTCAAAACTGCAGCACTGGAGCAAGCCCAAAATATAGGAAAGGAGCCTTGTAGCAGACTACTACTCACGTGTTTCCCTCACTATGGTATTGCATTCTCCACCTGTGGTCAAGCAGCTTTATTGCAGCACAGACTATTTGCAGACTGGTGAAGATTCATCACCCTCATGTTAATAGGGTGACTTGCTCTCTGCTTGCTCTGCAAATCACTTAGCAGCAGCCTGTCCAGCACCCTTTTGCTCTCTGCCACTGCAGATTCCACTAGCAAGGGTAGGATTGTGCCCTTAACTATTCACAAGTAATTAATGCATTATTGAACAGGAATAAATAGATAGCAATTAAATAATAAGTATTAATGACTTATTTATTAACATATTAATAGTTGGCCTGAGAGTAATAAATGCAAATTAGTGTAAAGTGGTACCAAAAATTGTGTCGATAATAGGCCCTCAAGTAATCTTGTGTGTTCAAGATAATTACAAATATATTTTCCTTTCAAAAAACTACTGCCGGGTAATTTTTTATGGTTTGCTATAATATCATTTTAGAATTAGAAAATTAGCCCTGGTCTCATTAAAAAAAAATTTGCAGTGCATCAGGCTTTATTTCAAGTGTAAGTTTCACATTATCTTTTTGCCTATAGAGGTTGTACTTTTCCTGAAAACCTCTTTATATGCAAACATTTTGGGTCCATGCTTGGTATACGAATGGTGCTGCTTCAGCTTAATGACTGTACATGGAATTAGTATTATTATTACAAAACATCCTACTGCAAACAGCAGTGAAACCTTGAGGGGTAGGTCTTGTAAAATTCACTGAAGGCCAGATTTTTTCCCCCTTGCTGATAACATTTTACCTGATAAAAGATTTAAAATATGATAAAAGCGCTGCACTGGGCAACCACATGCTTAACAAATCAAGTTCAGAAAATCATCCCCGGTCAGCACATGTTTTACTAGTGCTTTCCTCAGCTTCTACTTCCTCTCATCCAACTCTTAGATACCGTGCTGTGAACTGTCACTTAACATTGGGAAGTGGATTCCTTGGTGAGGAATTGTCACACATTGTCACTTTTGTCATATCTGCCAAAAAAACAAAAGGTCTAGGCTAAAACCCAGAGTCCTGCCCTTCCGCCAACCTGTTGTTATCAGTATGAGATAATGTATTGCTTTCGTTCAATTTGTGCTGATATTCCTGATTCTGGGACTTGACATATACTCAACATTAGACCATCTCTGTAAATAGCTCAATAAATTTAAAGGTCCAGCTCCATATTTATAACAAGGTGACGGACTGGGGTTCAGATTTCCTCCTCGCAGAAAATGCCCAGAACACTCTTACCAAAAATGTTTCCATCCTCCACTATAAGTAGTATTTTTACTTCTTTACTGCTTGCTTCATTAAATTCATTATAAATTATTTCTTCCTAAAAAATCAAGTGTGTTTCTGTATTCTACCTGGGCTTTGGTGCTTCTCTCCCCCCAGTACTTTCCAAACCACTACGTAAATGTGATTGTGCCATGTAATCTGTATACCTGGAAATATAATTCGTTTTGTTGCTAATGAAGGTCCTACGGCACAAATTTATTAAAGGTATACTTTTCCATGGGATAATAATTGGGTCGATAATATTAAACTCATAGGCTCATTATTTAATTGCTAGGGCAGATTATGAATACAGCTTCTAAAATGTATTTTAATGAAAAACACTACATCCTGACCTAATCATATCAACCTTATGCTATCTAATTAAGGATGCAAAAAATCATTAGAGTTGCAAAATATTAGTTCCAGCTCCATCAGGCTGCTAGCTGCCCCTTCATGAATATATATATTTTTTTACTCTATGATAAATAGTTAATGAGGTAAAAATGACAAAATTTGCATGTAGGCAAATTAGTTTAATAGAGTGATGTCTTTCTGGTCTATAGAAAGTGACCTTTTTCCTTTCAAAAGAATGACTAAAAATAGTCAGAAATGATGGCATGGATGTCATTCCACAAATGACAAATAGCCTCACTGAACAATATAAAAATTATAAAATGCAATAACCTTAAATTCCCATCATACTGTAAATGTGTCCTCTGCTTCTGCATTTATCAATTTAATAAAAGGAAATTAAGCATATTATAAAATACCCATTTATGGGGCAATTTTTAATCCAGCGAATAAAAATGAGAAGCACATGGTTAATAGCAAGAAAATACTGCAAAAATGTAGACTTATTTTTTCCAGAAGGTTTGACTGACTATTTACTGGAATGACCTCCATTTAAAATGTAATTTTTATATAGAGTGATAGATAAGATATGGCAGTCTCACGCTTGCTTTTCTAAAAAATGCTCACAGTTAATTTGGTATCTTATTTAAAAATTAGCACATTAATAATGCACGCAATAAGACCTAGTGATGTGTCTTCCATACT
The DNA here is from genome assembly GCA_013398735.1 of Nothocercus julius. Lineage (NCBI taxonomy): Eukaryota > Metazoa > Chordata > Aves > Tinamiformes > Tinamidae > Nothocercus > Nothocercus julius. The sequence continues at coordinate 486,236 of VZSV01000021.1, forward strand.
GATTACTTTGTACAATTAGACATACAAAGAGAAAGGAACAAGATAAATACCTTATGTAAATTCATGGCAGAAAAATATCTTTCAATATTTTCAATGCAGATATCTTTCAATATCTGCAACGCCAAGAATCATAAAAATACCTGAAAACATATTTCCTAGTCTTGCAAGGAGATGCTCCATGTGGAGAACATATTTCCAGAATGGAACGGTTTTATTACAAAGCTAGATTTTCCAAAGAGCTAATGAAACTTGATGAGAGGTTCTATTTTATATAGAACTTCAAAATAATATACAAAAAAATAAAATGGAATGAAGGGGGGAAAATCAGGTTTCTGAAACACTATTTTTTTTTTCTGCAGTATTCCTGCTTTGTACAGATAGCTCAGGAGTTTCAGACAGTATTCCTCAGTACAAATCTTGCTCACTGTGAGGCAGACATTATGCCCACTGAAGGAAATGATAGAAACACAAATTATGTCAGGGATGCAAAATTACAAGCTCCTTCCCCCACTACTCCTGTCTCCTATATACATATTTATATAAAATTGGGCACTTAGTCATATCTGTACCTGTGGGTCGTGTTTTTCAGTGCTCTGTCCTGTGAACCATATTGCCGTGACTCATTTCAGGGGTAGACGCTGCAAGTTGCTTCCAACAAAGATCAAATTATTTGTGTGCAGGGAATTACTTTTTCCTTCTATTCTTTTTGATTTTTCTTAACCCCCATACTCTCCTTTCTTTTATATCTATTTTTTCCATTCACTCCTCTCTGCACCACTGCAGGAAGAAATATGCTGCTAATATTTAGAAATATATTCAGCATTTAAAACAGAAAAGGCACCTGTTTGCTGTTTCCTTATCTGCCACTTTTCCCACATGGCATTAGTTGTCTTGCCACATAACAGGAGGTCTGCTATATATTCTTTGTTTGACTCTACTTGATATGTAACAATGGAAATAGAAACCAACCACCAACGCTTTTCTAGGCAATGCGCTTGACTTACTGTAGAAAGTTTGTAAATGAAAAGTACACACTCACACAAAAGGTTATTTTTCTTTCTGGCTTAAAGTAAAGAAGTGCATTAAAAAAAAAGATGGGGGGATGTCTGAGGCAGGTGCTCAGGAGGCTAGGCAGTTCTTTAGTTTAAACTCACTCTCAGAGATCAGGGTGCTCTGTATTTCAGGAAAAAAATTAGCTTATGGAGTATCTGCTATTTCACTCAATTGGCACATTCACCTTTTTATTTTTCCTTTCAAGGTCCAAATTGTCATCAAGGAAAAAAGTGGAAAATAATTACAGCTGTGCCAGATGTTTATAACAGTGACAAACTGAGGCTATGTATTTATGTAAACTGCTGATCTCTCAGAGGTAGCTACAGAGACTTGAAAAACCTGCAGACTCCAATGTGAAATCGTTTGTTCTAGTATGTTAGAAAAGAGAACAAAATAAACAGCTTGGACATACTTAATTGGACTCACTTCCTTCCTATCTGGAATCTGTTCATTTGTACACCAAAGCAGAAGAATTATTGCATAAAGCTTTGTGCACAGAGGAACTCATAAATGCATAAATTTAATTGATGAGCACTTTAATAACTGTCCAAAAGGGGTTTTATAATATAGTACAATGGAAGTTAATAATGTCTTTGCAACGTTAGAAAGCAGGGGAGAAAATGTCTCTCATATGTAACAGACCCTGTTGCTGCTGTTCTTTTCAGTTGACTGAATTGTGAATATGATCAGAATACTCATTTGGGGATGGGAACCCCAAGACCAAACATTTTGCAAGCACAGTCATTGATATGTTTGTTGTTCATCATGGCTTACAGAGCATATATGTGACTAGAAGCTAGGGGGAAAGAAAGGGGAATTATCTTGATAACCAAAGTAGAATAGACCCGATTCAGACCTTTGCTAGCTTTCACTGCATACCTACAACTCATTCCACCCCTCTAGGCAGTTCTGGAAAGAAAGGGCCCAGGAATAAGAGTGCAGCTCTTGTAATTCACCAAACTCATGCCCCTCTGCCCCATCATCCCTTTGCATGGGGCATATTTGACTTGTCCATGAAGGAACCTGTTTTTCTGAGCTGGTGGAGAACTTTTCTGGAATGCTGTCACCATATAATCAAGTAGCAAATGTATGTGACCCAAACAGTAATCACCAAATGGCATGGATAATTTTTGCCATCAGAGATGCCATTAAGCCTTTGAATTCTAAGCAGACTGTAACCCTGATGTTCAGGCAGTAGACCTACAACCCACTAAAAAAACCCTCCTGAATATGTTTCTTAGGTTCTAAAAAACTGAGAAGCCCCCTAAGAATCATTTTCTTGTATAGCTATATCTTTTCAGGTAATAATCCATGCAAACAAAACATTGATTTGGATCAGTGCATTACAAACTCTTCCAGGAAACTCTGCCACTCACCATTCGTCGTTCACCATTGATTCCTCTCCATTGCTCAGCCTTTTTCATAATGTAGCTGAGCTCTTGGCCAGAAATCTCTAAGTCCAAGGGAACAAAGAATATAGCTTCCTCACCATGAATACGTCGAAAGAAATCCAACAGCCAACCTTCGCTATGTAGCCTGAGCATAGAAATAACACACTTAGTTCTTCTTTGAACGGACTTTCATGCAAAAAAAAAAAAAAAAAGTTTTATCCTTTAACAGTATTCTACCATACAAAGGTTGTCTTTTCTCCATGTCTGTACTGACTACCTCTGAATAAGAAGGTTCGTGTCCTCATGTCCTCCAACACGCAACCCCCCCAACTTTCTGGAAACTTTACAACACCTGAAACAAATGACATAATCTTCAGAGGAGATCTATTTTAATTATTTCAAGATATTGATTTACAAAGAAGCTCCTGATCCTGTGGACATTTATTTATGTCCTTTGCTTTGTGCTGGGTAATTCGTCCCAGTGCTTACATGAAGTATGTTAAGTTAGGCATGAATGGAAGTCTTGCTGTGCCAGGGTTTTAACAACAACCAAACCACATCATATAGAAGAAGTAACACTCATTGTTCCTCTTCACCCGAAACCTAAAGTCTATACAATCTAAACTTCTCTTGATGTTAGAAAATTTCATTTTGTCTGTTGGTTTTGTTTTTCTGTAACGCTTCTGTGCTGTGGTAGGGAACTGAGTAAATAAAATTCTCTACCACAAGAAAGACATGCTGTGTGGTATTTCTTAATGTAGGTGAAACCATGAAATATTGTGAGGCTTTTGGAAGAGCCTAATGTCACATTTTTAGCCTTAGATGAACTTTAAAACTTCAAAACATATCTATTTAATTCAAATGGAACCTCCTCAAGTTCATCTCTTACTTTTATTTCAAAACCAAGAGCTCAGTAAAAAAAAAGGTCAGAAAATCTGGAATCTCAGTCTTGGATATTGAACTGAGGTCTTTGCTTTTATACTCTCTTCCAAGTAACACTTTATTAGAATTCATCTGTTGCTCATTGCCAGCCTTAGCTTTTCCGTCTTTTCCAGAGACCGCCTTGGTAGTTGTTCTAGAAGCAACAAAAAGTTCAGATATCTATGGGGCTGTAAAGGTCCTTCCTTTATTGGCAGGAGGGAGAAAGAGCATGGGGAAGTTGTCTTCTTTGACCTTCTGGACTCTCATCCTTCTCATGTACAGAACCACTAGAAGCAGTGCTTGTGAGTGATTCTTATTCTTGGGCATTATATCGGCATATATTGGATAAGCATCAGAGCAGGGAGAGTGTGAGGGCCAGCAGGAATCAGACCCAAATCAGAATGAAGTTCAGATTTAAATAGCTCTACATCTTACCTTATGGTGCACACAGTAATTGCAAAGAAGCACACTCAATAAGGTGTTTAATACAATTTTGTCCATATCTGTAAGATTTAGCATGGAACAGACATAAGGATTTGGACCAACAGACAGTTTTTCAACTTGATCTCAGGAAGAGCTTTACCGGTCTCTTCAAAGGGGAATATGCATCAAGTTCCACATCCACCAGATTCAGTGATGGAGTAGTTATTAAGATACTGAAATTTGGCAGCTTGGCTCAACATCAGATTAGGAACTTTCATCTCCTGCTTTGCTGCAAAGGCTATTTCTCTACTTTTTTGCCACCCTTCTTTTTTGAAAATTTCTTTTTTGAAGTTACAGGCATAAATTTTCCGCAGTTTTCAAGGTGTCATTTTGGGATTCTCTTAATCAAACCAGGAGACTGACTTGAAGATAACCTAAGAGATTCAGTTAGTGCTGGGAATATAAATAAACTGGCTTTCAATACATAATAGAAAAAGTTCCAAGCCATGAAATTCAAATCAGTGCTAATGCACAATATGTTACTAAGGTATCTTTAAAAATAGTAAAGAAGAGAAGTTTTGTTAAAAACAGTCAGTTCTCCTCATTGAATGTTTTTCCAAATTTCAAAAATTTTCAGTTTTCAAAGGAAAGTTTGTCTCAATCTCTGGACCAACACTGGATGTTCTATTGGCAATAATAGATATCTTCTTACAGAGATTGACTTTATATCATTTTGTGCTTAGCTGGAAAAGTAGTAATCAAGATGGTTTCCTTCTAGTCTTCCACTTATCTTGAAATAATAACATTGCATGTTGTTCTTTGAAATTTCAGGTCAGCAATTTTAATGACTTGCCACTTATCTTGCTAAACAAGAGCAAGACCTTGCTATTTATTTAAGCTCACTTAATGTAAAATTCCTTTTTAAAATGAAGTAAAATATAATGCAGTTAAATTACTGTCTATTTGCTGCCATAAACATTTTCTATATGAACATTTTAAGCACAGGGGTATAAACAATATAATTAACTTTGAATTAATTAGGAATCATGAAGCCTCTGTCTTCCAGCTTTGTTCTTTTTGCAAAAAATTACTCAGCTTGCTCCTGGTACCTGCTTTAATTTCTTTCTTTAATTTCTTTCTTTGGCATAAAAACTAATGAAATACTTCTCCTGAATTTTAACTGGGCTTCGGTAAATATGATAGTAATAAGATCTATTGCCAATGCAATATAGATAAAACAAAACTCAGAGCTATTTCCTACAGCTATGAGACACAATATAATATCTTACAAGTTCATTTATTTGTCAAAAACAAAAAGAGAAATTCTTGAATTTTTTTCTCATCCAGAGTCAGATTTTTTAAAAAAAGGCATCTCAAAAACTCAAACCAAAATTTGAACACTATAGTGGTTTAAAACATTTTGATTTATTATGTCGTATTATGAATCTTTCTAATACTTTTTTGCAAAGCAAGTGTAAAAAAAAAATCATTTTGTTGTTAACACTGAAAAATGTAGAATTTTGTAGATTTTCTCAAAAAATATTTCAATGACAGGAAATTTAGACATAAACCCATTCCAGACAGTTTTAGTTGGGATGCGCTGGATTTTCCTCACACTGTAGAAAGCATTTCACCAATGAATTCCTGACTGTTTCTAACGTCTGGCAGAATTGAAACGAAGGAATTGCAAACAGTGCCACTTCATTTTTCCAAAAAGTAATTAGAATATCTTTTCATGCTAGATGTACTACAGACACCCAAAGGGAGACGGACTTATTGAAGTATGTTGTTTTTTATAGACACAAATAGATACCTACGTTGTTTATCCCCTGCCCATGATTTGGTTAGCTTCACTGTTGTTGATCAATGATACCATGAAGCTTCTAGCAGAAACAAACCTGTTCCCTGCCTTCTTTGATGCACTGATGGATCCGCTGTTCTCATCCTCTATTTTATACTCTGCTAAATGGCAAATTGTTCAGTAATTCCAACTAATATTACCAGCTGTATTGTCTAAGGACAGTTCCCTATGGACTGCTGTATTAGGAGACAACATTTATATAGGTTTACTTTATGAGTGAAGGGTATGGTGGATGTCTGTGTGAAAATATATTTTTACTGAATCCACTGACCTTACATTTAAGGTCCTTGGGATATATTACCTGAAGACTCACAGGAAAAGGTATTTAGCTCTTTTACTTCCTTTCTTAAACCACTATTTTCTTTTGCAAACAAATGCTATTATATATATGTTTGGGAAACCAAGTTAAAGTTGTGAACTGCAGAGATGTTTTCCTTAAAGGCATTTGAAAATACTTTACTGCTGTCATTAGTGGATTGGGGTATGTGATGCTCAAGAGCCTTTGTCGGGGACCAATCTCCACTGGGCTGGGCTGTGGACATGTGTTGAAGAGAAAGCTGATCCTATTTGAAGAACTCGCTCTATGACTTTACCCTGCGCAGACTCCAGCATTCCTTTTATTTTTTTTTTTTTTACTATCAAGCAAAGAGCTTCAAAGACCTAATGCACTGTAACAGATTTTGTTATATTTCCTTTGCTTTTGCGTTTTGCTATGAATCATTTTTAAAATGTGTTGTACTAAGACAACTTTTTTCCCCCAGTAACATTCTCCCCCCACCCCTTTATTGGAAAACATTATGGGAAAATTGATCCAGAAGGAAAGGAACCTTTGATGATCTTGCACCTGTTCCCCAGACAATGAAGATGTTGGTAATATTCTCATAAAAACCTGCCTTACAAATGTTTTAATTTAAATTAATTTTCCTGAGTAATAAACGACAGCAGCTAAAACTTATGAAGCTATTCAGAACTATTAAGTCAATGATTAAGAAGGCATTAACATCTCAAAAACTAATTAACTAGACTACCAGTACATTGGAGTTGTGTACAGCTTCCAGGAATACAGGAGCTTGGAAATACTTTGCAGAAATTTAGCTTGCCATTTATCTTTTCCTGCCTGCTGTAATGGAGTTTGAGGAAAGAAGACGACCTAGGGATGATTCTGTCAGATGGAAGCAATATACTGAGCATTTCTATTCTTAGAACTGCTTGGATTTTGCCTTTGCATACCGTTTTTTATGGTTACTTGCCACCATCCACTGTTCATCACTGAGTGATGAAGGGCCAGTAAAAAATTCATACTGCATTATAAATGAGTTTCTCAGAAAAAGGCAAATACACTTCTTCAGCCAATACATTAGACAGCCTATTTCATTTGCTCTGAGTTTCCCATGCTTTTGCCTGGTGTCTGTACGGCTAATGGTGTCTGCTAGAAAGCTGGCAAGAAATGTAGCTGGTTTGATTTCATGATGAAGTTGAATATATTAATATTTATAATAGGCAAAAGTAATAGGAATTTTTTTTTGGAGTATATCTTATCAGGCACTAGATCAAACACTCAGTTGTATCAAGTCTAAAATGGTGTCATCAAAAGGTGTCAGACTCCGTGGTCTATTGCAGTATGAGATAGAGGCTGTACAAAAACTCTACTTGGAAGTCCACAGATAAAATCTTCCAAAGTGCCTAAATAAAAGATATACACACCTTAGACTTTAAACCCTTAAAATAGGCCCCACTCTTAAAAGCCAGTGGAACAGAAGCTCCTAGACAAGATGAAAGCACAAGATATCTACTGTATTCCTGTTAAGGAAATGAGTGGCTCTCTCTAAAGTGCCCAACAAGTACAAACATATTGAAAGTTACAAAGGAATTAATTCCCTTGATAGTCTGAAAATTTGTGCTGTGGATATATGATGTAATGATATATCAATATATCTTTTCTGATATCATGCTATTTTACCTTGTAGGAGGGGGAGCACAGACTTGAGCCTAAGCTCATAAAGCCATAATAAGAAAGACATACCTGAGAAAGTAAAAGCATAATACTGCTGACGAAATGAGGAACAGAATTGCATAAAGCATCACAGTGATAAGTGCACCAGGAATCCCCGATTCCTCTGCTCTTAGAAACACCCAGTAGAGCTTCGCAGCATCAGCAATGGGTTTCTCTACACTGTTTGCAAGTCGCTGTAGGGAGAGGAAAAAAAATCAAAATAAGGAAATGCCAAACTTCATGAGCGTGTTCATCTACAGGCACAAAAGATTCTGAGTTTCTTTATAAAAGAGACTTTAACTGTCATTTGTGGGGCACACAGCCTCAGAATCAGGAATCTACTACACAGACCTTAAAAGTAAACATGAGATGTGAAACCTATATAGACTGCTTTCTTGTTTATTTTAGTGTCATTAAAATTTACCTTACAGATATTCCCTATTTGCTCAGGCAACAAAAATCATATCTCATTTAAAGTACTCACCCTGAATCTCAATAACATATTTGGGGGAAAAAAAAAGGAAGAAGAGTAAGGCTAAAGTGCCTTATTTCAATAACCAGAGAGTCATACTATTGAATGGTTTAAGTTTCTGTTTCTAAGAGTGCTAAGGGAGCAGAAAGCCCTTCAGACAGTGCATAAATTCAAATAGGCCAGTCTCAAAATGACTTGTCATAAGAAAAACACTATACCTACTAAAGAGAATCACCTATACATCTTTTTGAACGTGTGCGCATTGGGGAGTGTATATACACCAATTCCCAATTTCAAATCAAGTCAAGATTTGATGCTACCATTGGAAAATGAAAGCAACAATAATGTTCTCTGACATACCAAATAGAAGTATCAGGATGTCTGTATGTATTGCTAGCTATCACCTAGCACAGCTTTTTCTCCAGCCCTGCAAAAAATAGCATCAGTCGAAGAAGGTAGTGATTCACAAAGCTTCACTGAGACCCAATGAGGTGAGAAAAATGGATAAAGCAACTACAAGTAGATCAACAGGGGACACCAGCAGGGTTGCGTTAAGTTTTGCCCAAAGGGGTTGACCTTCTTTCAGTGCAAAAGAGACAAGTTCCCCCTTATGAAGCAGTATTTTAATTTATGCACATGTATTATCATGTCTGTCTGGAATGTTTTGAGTCAGAAAATGAAACATTCCTCTTGCAACCCATTGTAGTGTCCAGTCCAATTTGGAAAGCCACAAAAAAAGCCTGTAATACCAAAGAAGCAAAAAACATGTGCAATGTTTTAAGATACAGCCCTCTTACTTAATTTCTTTTTCTCCCGAGAAGAAATTGAGACACAATGGGACCAATACTACTGGACAGATTTGACTGTACTTTATACAACGTCCATTGCTGTGGTGGAATTAACTGTGTCTCTCAACTGTAAGTTGTGTCACTAATAGCTTCTCCAAAAGTACATGACTTCTATATATATCCTACTTAGGTAGGTGGTCAATAATTCATTTCAATTGCCCTTTTTAAAAATAAACATGAATAACTATTTCCATTCTACTGAGGGTGACATAAATCTTTCACATATTAATATTTGCACAAAATTAATATTTATATATTAAAATAGTCATTTAAGGGAGAATGAGGTAGTTTGTATATTTCTGAAACAATTCACAAAGAATCCCATTTTTTTTTGTAGCACTCTGTGTTTCATTCTATTTCCCATTCTAAAATGGGAAAGAAATTTCCTCAAAATTCTATGTTTTTCCCCCTCCTTTTTTTTTCCATATCTATTTTTTTAAGAACTAGCTACTGTTTTGACATATTATTGCCCTCTGCTGGAACAATTTAGAAGAATTCTGCTACATGTCATGAGTCTTCGCTCAGAGCTAAAATTAATTCATCTCTCCACCTTTTTTTTTTTATGTGACACAATAACAGCAGTATTCAAACTAAATGATATTAGCACATTTTGTGAGGAAACAACACCACTAAAACATCCAATACTCTTCTTCAAAAAAGAAAATTTGTGACCATTAGGATTCAACAAACCTGCATCTTCTGGAACAACCCGCCTGGGCTAATCCCCAAGACAGTCAATACTTTCTCCCTAATTTTGACTACCCTTGTGGTGACACACATAGTAAGAAACTCACTGAAGGAAAGACATTTACAAGTCCAATGATGCATGCTACAAAGAGTAAGATTCGTGAGTGTATTTTCTGTTCTCTCTCCTCTTCCAGGTTTCTGTAATGGAAATTACAGGTCCCAGGAGACTGGTAATGGCATATAAAGACTAGTCACTAATCCAGATATGTCAGTATTCTTAAAAAGAAGAAAAAAAAAAAAAAAATTGTCTTTCAGTTCTGTTCTGACTTCCTGTTCTATCTTCTCTGCTTACATAAAAGTTGGGTGCCTCCTTCCTCATCTTACAGAAGAAACTGTCTGCCAAGGAAAAACCTCTGCAGAGTAATCACATTCTAACATCCCTCCAGAGAGGTAGAAGACTGAATGGCAAAGAGGAGCAAATTTCTCTATTATCCAAGCAGGTTTTTTTTTTCTGCAAGGTAAAAAAAAACATTCTATCCAGCTTTTCTAACACAGAGATTGTATCAATCCTTCCATGTTTTTCAAAGAGACAAGAAGGTGTCTTATTATTATTTAAAATATATGTATCAATATCTGTCCACGTGATCATGGTGATGTAAGCACTTTGCAATTTCTAACTTTTTAATGGTGAAACAAACCCATGTGAATAAAGAAGTGATATTTTCTGCATTTTACAAGTGAAGGAAGAAACCACAGACAGACTAAATTGCTGGTACCAGAAAAACTCTAGCAGAGTTGGAGCTTGAACCAAATTCACCAAAACTGTAGGCAAGTTTCCCAGTCCTGGAATGATTCTTCTACAGACTGGCAGTAAATCAAGCCTGGAATCACACTTTTGATACAGTATCTTAAACTTTGCGTTGAACACCCTGTCCCCACAGATATTCACCTGCTCTCTAGTCTTCCTTTAATAATATAAAATTACCCAGTAAATAAATAAAACTATGTCTCCCAGTCTCATCTTTAATAAGTATTTAGTCCATTTGGGATACTAAAATATATTGTAATGCTGAAATAACTCCTATTACCACAAGACCATATTTTAAAAATGCTTGATCTAAAATAGTTTGGCAAGTAAATCTGAAATAGCTACTGAAAAAAATGTCAGGAAAAAAAGGCTGCAAATGCAATACCAGAAACACACATAAGAGATATAGTTTCACTTTGCAAAGTATACACACAATGTATTGTATAATAGCTGAACAAATGAGTTTCTACTAAAGATAATCTTGGTGGGTAAAATTGCCAGATTTTCAGTATAAATGATACTGTAATGAAAATCTTAGCTACTTTATTCATATCTTATATTTCTTTCTGATCAACCACAGAAGTCCTGTTTGAAAGTGATAATGAATTCAGTACGACTACAACCAAGTACAATTCTGTTGAAGCCAATGGGAACAATTTTATCAATAAAAAATGCAAGAAAGATTTTTCTTCTCTTTCAAAAACCTTTAAAATATTTAATTTTTTCCAGCATGTATTTTGGGGAAATATTCTTTTTTCTCCTAAGAAAAAATATCTTCATCAAAATAATTTTAATTAAATTTCAATTCTGTGCATAGTTTATACCACAAATAAATAAATAAATAAATAAATAAATAGGCAGGCAGTCCAAGTGGAAATTACAGGGTATTGCCACATGCTTAGAATATGGCAATTATCTCCATAGAGAGTTCAAATTAAACTTCTTGAACATCCAAATTCTAATTTTGAAAAGCAATGCAATGGGAAGTAGCATAAAAACAAAGGAAAAACACATTTTTAAAGACTTTTGAAAAGCAGAGCACAGGTTAGGGGACAAGAAATCAGGAGACATGAGAAAGCTTGACCCACAGCACAGACTGCTGATCCTCAGTGCCAAAATGAGTTATCCTTACACATCACTCCAAGGAAGGCTCAACCCAGGAGACCAGGAGAACACACACACACACACACACACAAAAGCTCCTGCTACCATACACCCATTAAAAGGACCCTGTGTCAAATGCACAGAGAGGCCCAAATCTGAAATGCGAGTTCTCGGAGGCTACGTTGTATGTGATGAAAGCTCTTGTGCCACCAAGGCACACATACATAGGCAGTGCCAGAGTCGGTGTTTCACCACCAGGTCTTTAAATGCTATGAGGCTGTCACTGTAGGGAAGCTTGTGTTACCATCTTGCAAGTGTTTTCTAGGTACCAACAAAGAGTATTAACTACCTTGCATGTCAGAGGACCTTTCGTTTTGATATATTTTTAGTTTCTCTGTTTCAGTGCTTGGAAAAATCTGAAATGCTAAAAATAAGGACCACCCACCATCCCCAGTAATATTGAAAATTGCAGTAATCCTTTTCAAAGCAGAAGCTATCATTCCAGGGTTGGATTTACTTTCTTATCTCCATATGTGGCTTGTACAGTGCTCTTAATTTTACACAGAAACACTGCAACTCCCTTAGATGGGAATTTTATTAATAAAAAGGTAATGCATAACATTATTATTTAATTTCTTTTTAACTTTCATGCTCCATTGCCGGGGGTTGAATTTCATATCTTCCACTGATTCACTGAATAAAACAAACTTCTATGTCAAGGACTCATGTCCAAGTTATTTTAAGTGACTTACCCCCAGGAATGAATCCACTACAAACACTGCCAAGGGGTCTAGCACTGTCCAGAGTCCCACAGCCATGATAAACTTTGACAAGAAGGAAGGGAATGAGTCAAACAGCTGCTGACAGCCCCATCTGATCAGAACCAAAAGCAGCAGCCCTGCGTTCAAGGTTAGGGGTCCCACCACGACCATGGCCAACTCTTCACTGGTCTGCAGCAAGGAGTTCTGGTAGCACAGTTCGACCGTGTGAGGGAAAAACTGGAATCTGCAAACAAGCAAAGTAGAAAGGCAGTGGAGAGTTTGTCTCTATTTTCAGACTGTTTTCAGACTGATCATTACAAAAGTAGAATAATATGGACAACACATTTCAATGTAACAATGAATCCCTAGGTTGGTTACAACCCTCCCTGCAGTAGCAGAAGCACAGTCTAGTTTTGTATCCTGAGGTTAAATTTCTGAGCACTCTCAAACAGGGTTTCCACCTATCACCCAGTAGGATCACACCAAAAAGCATATGAAGCTATTCAAAAACAAGCCCAAAGCCTAAGCTCCTGCTCCTTCCTTCTCCTCCTCCTTTGGTCCCCTTTCACTCTGCCAAGGGGTCCGTTCAGTGGGCACACATCCAGATCCTTGGGATGGTGCAGGTTGGGTTGCAGAAAAGCACGGAGGTCACGAGCACCAGCATGAGCTCAGGTCCCAGCACCTCACCCCTCTGCATATTGCAGCAACTTTGGAAGCAGTTGCACACAGCAGCACTAAGCAGGAAGCCTGTCAGGAAAGCCACAGTTTCCAGTATCCTTAGAGGGAATGAAAATGTCCCACTTGCCACCAAGGAGCAGGTTTTGATAAGCTCAGAGCGCTCCCTGCAACAGGCAGTAAGGAAACAGCCTGCACTGCAGGAGGCAATAACTACATGATATTATGAGCTACATATAGATGCTGAATTTTAAGGCAAAAAATGTCAATCAAAATGGTTTAAATTTTACTCCTGCATCCATCCACACCTAGTAACTAAAGTAAAAATGGCTTGGTTTTCATTTTGATTTGCATTTGTGAGTGTTACTATTGTATTTGATGGGACTAGAGGGTGTTTAACTCTGCCACTTGGACTGAGGGGACCCATTTACATGTTTGGTTACCAATCCAGGACACCTTGCTGGAGAATGTTTTGCTTAATATATTTGTGTGCCTGAGATTGCAGTGATTTGGTCATAACTTCTGCTTTGCCCCATATTATTTCTGTCTGTTTTGTTTCTTTTCCTTTCACAGACTCTTGATGCCTGGCCCCACAAAGGTTTTAATAGCGGCTGGCTGAGACATCCTGGCCTTCTGCAAGGCTAGACGCAAGTGATGCCTAGCTTTACATCAAGATCTAGAAGATACTCTTCACATATCATTGCTGAACACAGTCTGCCCAGATAACCCGTTCAAAGTCTACCCAGTAATCCCAGTATCATCTGGGTTAGCCCATAACAGACACAAGTCATAAAGTTGAATGTCACCAGCTCCTACTGACTGAATCAGGTTTACATGACGCTTTAAAGCAAGGAAAAAAAAAGAAAATCTTCTAATGGAAAAATCTTCCTTTCCCTAACCATGACTGATCTTATTTGGCCTATAATCCACTTTCTACCCAAAACATAGGGAAGCAGGTACATATTATCTTGTGGATCTGTTCTCCACCTCCTTTGACATCTCCATCCATGGCAACTATTGGCATATAATGATTTTCATAGAACTCTCTGGAGAGTTCTGGCTCCTGAGCAAAAGTCAGTATGTCATATAGCTAAAATGTGTCAACCCTGTATAGTCCTCTGAATAAATTTGATATATCAAATTTAAATTCTTGTAAAATATTTTACTTGCAAATCACTTTGGCAACATCAAATATGATGCATCCAGAGCTGGTTCTTTTTCTAATCTCTCTGGAGGCTTGCGTGCCTCTCTGGGCTTGCATGCAGCTTTCTAGCACAGGTCTTATTCGTTAGTTCTCTTCACAGTGTGACGGAACCTTTCAGTTTAGCTATTGGTAGAAATAATGCAACCAAGAAAGAAGGCAACAGGACTTACTTTGTAACAGGAACAGAGATGGCCTGAAGGAAGAGCCACTGACTGCAATAATGCAGGTAAAGTCTCACAAACCAAAGAAAGACTACTAACAGTACAACCAGCCAGAAGTTCCAAGAACGCCAGTGCATGGTTCCCAGTTCCGAAAAGACTGCATATATCCCAAAATGGAAATGTTCAATAATCCTTTTGGACAGCCTCACTCCTGGAGCAGAACGGCAGCTGGAAATACATGGAAATAAAACAAAGAGGAGTCATTTGGAGGAACATACAAGGAATAAACAGTCCCTAAAACAGCATAGAGTTCTGTCATAAAGATAAATGTTATGATCAGAGTAAGTACCACATTTGATTGACCAACACATCTAGGTAGGAAAAAAAAAAGGAGCACTTTTCTTCCAATGCAGTCTGGATGAGGGGTGGCTTCCTCCCAGAAACCATGCTTCTGTTTCTATAAACAAAAACAGCAAACCATATTTTTAAAAAAGTTTCTAAAAGTCTTTTGCTTTCATTTTAATTTTCTTACAAATTGCTCTCTAAGGAACACTTTGTCACCTCCTTTACCTCCAAGTATGTGGTAGTAGAACTCTCATATTTATACCAACAAATATTCATTTTAATGGAAAATGTGAACAGTTTTTTGGTGTTTGGGTATAAGTACTTCAGTCAAATATTTCTGCATACAATGTAGGCTCAAACTCCTCTTTTAACTAGTTTCATGTGAAAGAGAAAATGGAAAGGAAGTTATACTCTTCATTATTCTCCTGCTGAATGTGGTGTGAGTTGCCCTTTAAGCTAATTACTGTGCTGCTTCAAAGGGGAAGAAACAGAGAGAGAGAGAAATCAGATGCAGAGATGCAGTCTCGGCATTAGGGTGTCCAGGAAACCGGAATCTCTCAGCTGATTCAAAGCTAAAAAGACAGTAGCTTCTTTGACCTTTTGAAACTTCTAACTGCTACGCTTATTTCCACTGATTTAAGTGACTAAGCAGCTGAGACACACAACTCTGAACCAAGTCTGATGTCATTGTGCTCCTACCATTATTTGTACTGATTAAGCCTTATGAAAGTTCAGAAGCATAAAGATCTTTTTGTGGAAGAAAACATGCTGGCTTCTTTAAGTGTAGCATATGACTGCAGAGAAATAAAATAACAGCAATACTCTTGCAATGCATTTTCCTGTCTACATATACACATTTCTTTCTCCAGCGCTCACAAAGTCATGCCCACCACTCTCCCAGAAATACGAATAGTCACGGGGAAGCTTAAAAGGATTCTGTCTTTCTCTAGGTTTGAAAAAGCAGCAAACTCCCTCCAAAATTGCCAGATGCAGGCCTTGGATTTGAGGACTGGCCTTGGCATCACATTGATGACTCCTGATCCCCAGTGCTGAGCAGGATGCATGCATGGGAGGAGACGTGGCTCCAGCCTCTCTCCTCATGAGGAAGTTCCCGTTACCTACCTGCTTGTGTGAAGAACCAGAGATATCACCACGGTGCCCACTTTCATGTGAAGCATGAGGGACTTCACGGCAATGTCCTAGAAGCACTTTAAGCCCATCTTTTTGACTTTTGACTGTGAGTTGGACTGCACCACTTGGACAATCTTATTGTATCCATCTTGCTCATACAAAAAATGTATGGTTATTGTCTCCATCTTGTTCATACAAAAAAAATGCCTGCATCTTTTATCATTGGTGTTTTAGCTTTCTGTCATCTACAGGTTTTTTTTGCTTACATGAAAATGGCAAGAAGCTTTTAATTCCACTGCCAGTAAGCAAATAATTAGTTTATGGGTTACTAATAAACCCTCAAGTACCAATCACTAAACAGGGAAGCATCAGTTGGGCTGGAACTGGTGATTCTTCCAGGTGTTGGAGGCTGATCTGTCAGAGATTTTGAATGACTTCTGGAAACATTACAGTCCAGTTTATTTATATCCTAATCAGTCATAAAGTTCTGCTTTACGGACTTGGGGCCAAAAAGCAAGCCCTGCCCCCCTTGTTAATTGTTTTCCCAGAGTGATCCACAGAAGCATCCCAGCAAATTTCATTAATATTATGAATTCACAATGTTTTTTGAAAACGAAAGAACGGAAGAGAAAGAAAATCCTCTCCTCATAGACCTGTAAAGTAAGAAATACACTTGACTGTGGAATAATACTAAAACAACCATAACATTCCAGATGTAGAATCATATAGATGTCCCACCTGGTTGCCCCCATATCAGAAATCCATATCCCATAAGCATCACAGCCAATCATCCTCTGAGCTGAGATTCCAAGAATCACATATTTCTACAAAAATCTGGGTTGAGCTCACCATCTCACTTCATGTAAGACTCATTTGCTAATAGGTTATTTGGGTTCACTTTACTAAATTAAGCTGTCTCTCAAATATAACATTTATAAAAGGTTTCAAGATATAAATCATTCCTCCCACCCGACGCACAGATCAAAAAGGAAGCCATGCTCCTCAAAACAGAGTTCCGAAAATACTGAGGCCACTTTCACTCCCGGTGATCCTGAATCACTGAGAAAAAACAGGGAACAAAACTTCCAGTTGCAAAGGAGAGACAGCTTCTTTCTTATGGAGACAGAATCCGGCTATGTAATCAGCATTTTCACAGCAGTTCATGAATGCCAATTTAGCTATTTAATTCACTGTATTGGAAGCTGCTTGTGTAAACACCATGAATACAACACAAAATGTGTCTATACAACTCTTTTAAGATTTAGGCATCAAAGAAAATATTCAGCTTGTGCTCTGGTCCCTCTGTTTCTCCCTGTTTCACTTTCTCTTTCAAGAGGCTGAACATTCAAAATAGAGCTAATGTCACCTATAAGGAAAGCTGCACCTTTTAGGACAGAAAGACAAAAAAGAGCAGAATGAAGGTCCATTCGTTGTCAGCCCTGACAAAATGTTGGCACCTTCCGCTGAAGGAATCTCCCTACTGAAAAAATTTCCAAAGGAAAATAGGCAAATTCATACCATGCTCACTGTTATCAAATTTTAAAAGCCTTCCACTAACATAGATCTGGCTTAAACCAGCACAATAATATCTATCATCTCTTTATGTCAATACACACTACCACTGAAAAATGCAACAGTAACTCAGAAATTCTACAGAATTACAAAGTTTCTGGGAGCCACAAAGAAAAAAAAAAAAAGATAATTATATATATCTGTTAGGTAAAACCAAACAGCATTCCTTTTGATTTTTGAAACTGCAATTTTCCTTTAAATGGTACTGCGATTCCTATCACACATATTGACTATAGTTTCCAGCTTTTTAGTGGAAATTAAAATCCTTCTTATTGTTTAACATGTAAAACAGCCCAAATTCTATGAATGCTGTTTCCATATTCTTTTGCACTTCCAGGTGACTATATAATACTTTGAAATGAACATTATCAGCAATGGCAGAAATTGTTGGAAAAAAAACCTGCATATCCAGTGACTCAATAAATGCTCCAACCTGTGAACAAAGTCTTTTCATTTCTTTAAAACAAACTTGATGGGCCCCAATGTATTTCTAATTTACAGCAAACTATCCTTGAATACGCATTAATCATTGTGTAAGGCTGTTTACTGGCTGCCGCTTCAAAACACGGGTCTTAAATGATATCTTCTATTGACTATCTTGAGGAATGAAGAAGGAGGAGACAGAAACATGAAATGAAATGTACCAAACGAGTGGAAAGAGCCCCTTTAAATATTTTTAGCAGGCACTACTAGTGAAAGATTGTGGGTGGAGTGACAGTGCTGGCAAATACAGTTTCTAGAAGAGATTTATACAAAGTTGCTCTAGGGCAGAGAGCATGAGCATTACCTTTCGAAAACAAAACCACCCCTCCACCCACAGAAAATCAAAAAAATCTCAACCCTTAGGTGGAAACTGAACAAAGCTCCAAACGAGAAGCCACTTGAGCAACGGATTTATCCATGACTCCTTGGATTACTGATAAGTAATTTGGCTGAATGTGTCTGTTCTAGGGCATTAATTTTGCATTTTTTCCTTGCAAAATGCTGGAGTAACAAATAGCAGAGAGTGAATTACCATAAAAGCAGGTCAATTATTTCAATGGAAATTGTTCAGGAGGAAAGAAACAATGTACAGATTCTCTTAAGCTACACTTGATGATGATGACAGAAAAGTAATGGCTGATAGAAGGCACTGTGTGCTGTTGGGTGACAGCTTTGCTGATGATAAACTGTGGAGAACATTTGTATAATGCACTGAAAGATGGGCACTTACACGGATGGTAAGGGTGGATTCTCAGCTGGTGTAACCCTGAGCTACACTGATGTTTACCATATCAGGCAGTCAGGATCTAGTCCTGAATCTATCTATTATTTACATTGAATAACATAAAGCAAAATAAATGTTGTGTGTTACTCATAGAGCCTGAGAAGATATTTAACAAATAAATACAGACAGAAATGACGTTATGCAAATTACTTTCAGGAGATCACAGTCCTTACAGCCCAAGAATTTGTGCAACATATCAGTTTACAAATAAAAAGACGCCTCCCTGTCATCACCACAAATGGCAGGTATTCAAATTTGGTGTAGAATCTATAAATCAGTCCAAGTTCTTTATGGCTTATCAATAGTAATAAAGACACAGCAAATGTTGCCCTAAGTTACTACAATGAAATGTTATTACTTTCAAAGGAAAAGCACAGCTGTATCTGAAGGTACATCTAAAGATAATATATTAATACATGTAGCCCTTAAAATGGAAACCAGTTAACAGCATCACTGATCACACATCAGGCAGAATTGAATTCAGTTCCTTCCATTGCACATAGCATAAACATATAAAAAACATAATTTTTTTATCATTACTAGGATTTTATTATTATTCCTGCTACATAATATTTTTCATTTATAAATCTCACATTGCGTTACAAAGACATTGTTTTTATCCCAAGCTGCATTGATGACACAAATGATTTTGCCCAATAAGCCAGTGGCAGAGCTAAAAATTGAGCTCTGCTGAGTTATAGACCATTGTTCTACCCACTGGGTTCCTCGTGAAATGTTACTTTTATATTATTTGCATGCAAAGTGAATATAAGTAGACAGAAAATCTGCTAAGGATGAAGACACTCTTTTTGCCCTTCTCTTTTTAGGATACACCCATGCTTCATATCCTGCGATTTGCAAGCAACAAGAAAAAAAGCTGTCACAAAAGTTACACTGCTAATGAGCCGTAGGCATTGAAGAACATCTTCTAATGAGAACTTGGGTTGCTAGTAGGAGCTATCTGCTATATGAGAGAGGTGGCAAAGGAATATGAAGGGATATTAGGTAATATCTTAACATGAAAATGCTTGTACTGTCATTTGTTCTACAGCTTGCTGAAAAATCCAAAGTCATGGTACAAAAGAAATGCTGGAAATCTTGTTAGGTTTATTTTTCAGGCACACCTATGATGGAAAAAAAGAAACTGCCAGAACTATGCAAAATCCAAGAACACAGAAGGAAGGCTTTAGAAGTTCAATGGCCTTGTAAAACAGGAAGGAAAGGAAAAAATAAAATAAAATAAAATAAAATAAAATAAAATAAAATAAAATAAAATAAAATAAAATAAAATAAAATAAAATAAAATAAAATAAAATAAAATNTAAAATAAAATAAAATAAAATAAAATAAAATAAAATAAAATAAAATAAAATAAAATAAAAATAAAATAAAATAGTCAATAACCGCTCAGACCAGTCTTGTCTTGGTTTGCTGCAAAGAACCTGATTATGAGGGTGTGAGTGCACCTGGCAACACCATCTCTGACCAAGCACCGGAAGATCCCACTGAGCCAAACAGCAGTGCCATGGTTGCTGTGCTCCACGAGGAGAGGGCGAGCAGGCAGCAGGCTCTGGACCAGCCTCAGCGCAAGTGTGTTTGCACCATGTGCATCGCCCAGGGCCAGCACAAGCCCAGCACTTGAACTTTCCCTTTAACTTAGCCCCACTAAGTTCAGGGATGTATCTACTGGCACAGCTGTTGTGATCCCTGCTCCTGAGCTTCTTTGTGCTCGGGAACAGGCAGTGAAAGTCAGTGGTCCGAGACCTGCTCATCCATGAGGAAGGGAAGGAAGTGGTAACAGCTTCTTTTTTCTCTGGATACATTTGTGTTAAATCTCAAAAGACTCACTCCACCTGTTACTATACAATGATTTATAGGAGCAGAGGCCTGTTCTTGTCCTCAGCAACCCAAAGGTGTATGGCTGGCAGAGGAGACGTCTTCTGCCTTCAGCCACCTGAGAACTTCCTGGGAAAATTAACTGAGATGCTTAAGAAGAGTTATCAAACTGGAAAGGAAGGATAGGAAGGAAGAGAGATCACAAAATTCAAGTACAGCATCAGTAGTTCTGGAGGACAGTGTAGTTCCTCGCACAGAGCTCCCAGGAAAGGTCACTCTTTTGCACATTTTGGATTTGAATCACATTCTATAATGACAAAGCAAAAAGACAAATACAAATGATTTGTCATTGTGGCTGCAGTTTAGGTAGGCAACTAAAATTTTGCCTATTTCATGCTCAACTGCATTTTCATGAGTCTCTTGGCTTTGTAAAACAGGCTGGAAATCTTACAAGAACAGACTTCGTTAAAATATTCCAGTCTGTCATGTTCCAACTCTGGATGGGAACAAACATGAAACAAGGAAACTCAAGTGCAGCTTTCAGAACTTTTGAGAAGTTCTGTTTTATATTTCATTCTAGAAATGAACAAAAGACCGTGGACAGTCTCTGAGTCTGTTATTCATCTTCATGACATGACTAGGCCAGTCAAAATGTAAACAAAAGCCTGTAACTCCTTCACTACTTCTTGCCCTCTTGACTGTTTTAAGCAAACAGGAAAACAATGAATGAAGGAGAAAGAGACACAAAGGATATCCAGGAGAACGAGAGATGTAAATGAAGGTATAGATCTCATGAACACAGAACAATCCATAGAGTTGTTCTACCAGTAAACAGCATGATCGCTCAACATTGTGCATCAGCAATAGAAAAAAAAATACAGAAAAAGTCCATGAAAAAAGAGACTTAAAGGTGACAAGTAACACCTTCAAACTCTTGCATATACCCTACAAGCTCATCCACATACCCCTCAAGCTCATCTACATACGCATATATATACTTAGTATGTTTGTATGCAATAATCTTGTATGCAATAATCTTGATTCAGCTACAAGAGTGCCCTGGACCTGATGTGTGGAACTGTTTCTACCTTGACACAAAAATATCCCCAAGGACATTTGCTCTATCTGCAGGAAAAATGTAATCTTCCTCCTGACCACATACATCTAACTTCAGAGAACCACTAAACACTCAAACACCATCTGTGAGCTGTGCATTGAGCTGTAACACACTAATTTAGCTGGCAGGCCACTAGGAAACAAGACCCTAAAGTTGCCAAGTTAAAATGACTATCCAATACTAGACAAAACTCCAGCAAGCAAACAGATGAAGTACATGGGGAGCACTATGGAGAAGAGCAATGAAGTTTCAAAATAAGAGACAGTCTTGTGCTGTGAAAAAATATCTATTTTTTGATCTATTTAATACTGGAATTAATAAACAGGACCGTCACACTAGGAGCATCAGTCTTCATAGCTGGAGTCAAACAGCCAGGTACCCTCAGTGAGAACTAACAGACTCGTAGCCACTGTGGACAGAGCAGGAAACGTATAGCACATGCTGAACACTCAGTACCTTTCAGCAAGAGCTTGGGCTAGTGGCATAGCAAAGAAACTTCATCTTATATAAGTACAAAAAGCCCACAAGTCAAAGCCCTTTTATATGCTCAGTTGTAGCTATTTTTCACATGGAAGGGTTGAGTCAGAAATTGAACTCCTGCATGCTTTCTTTGTTTCCCATATGACAGCTGTATAGTGTACATGTGATGATGCTGCACTTTGGATGCCTGTTGCAAAACTGACTGAGCTGTTCCGTTCACGTGCAAATTTATAACACTTGCACACCATAGAACTAGGTGAGATAAAAATGAATCTCTGTCTGTAGCTTGTACACTAGAACTCTTCCAAAAGGGCACCAGTGTTACACCAGGCAGACCTCTAGCAAGTTCTTTGCTTACCGGACAAAAATGATCTTTCTCCTTCCATAGCAAAATTTACAAAGCCAATTCAGAGGGAATGTTAAGACTTACATTTAGAGTAACTTTGACATTTGAAAGTAATTTTTTGTCTCTATACTGATTAAGTTTTCTTAGTTAATATTATTTTGTGTTTCAGTACATCCACATTCATAGAAGAGCTTGACACAGGAATACTGAGTATCTGCTATCTCTTGTTTTTTGCTTTTCTCTCTCTTTTTTCAAGGAAAAAACAACAACAACAACAAAGATCTTCAGTATTTGTAAAGAAAAGGAAGTATGATGTGACTCAGGTAATGCTAATTAGAAGGCAGTTAAAAATAAATCCTTATGAATTTAAACATGTCCAGATAAGGCAATCATGAAAATATATGAAATGAAAATGTAATACATTAAGAAAAGAAGTTTCCCAAATGGAAGTCTAGAATACATACTTTGTCCAAATGCAGCTATAACTCACCTTTTGAGAGGAACTCTTCCTCAAGGTTTTAATAAAACAGTCTGAAGTTTGAGTAGGTGACTACTGCTATAACACTGCCTTTTAAATAACATTATGGCTTTAACGTAACTTTTTTCTTTTTTTTTTGAAAGAATCTATTTTAATCCAAATAAAATCTTAAATCTTAAAAAGGAAAAAGACAGGAAGAGATGAGGGGCTATGGGTATATGCAGAATATTCTAGGTTATGATTTAAATTAATTTTATTTAAAACATCATTAATCAAGACAAAGCAACTTAGATACTCTATAGATATCTTAAATTCAATTACATTATGAAAAAATATATCTATAGGAAATGTTGAACTGAAATCTTTTAAAAGGTCTTTATAAATACCACTCAAATTATGGTGAAAATTATCCATATAATTTACTCAAAAATGCATCACATAATAACAGTATTAACTTTTGCTTTTCAATTTAATGCTGGTTATTATATTTAGCTGCCTATTTTAGAATGTAATTCTTGTTGATGGCTCTGGAGAAAACCCAAGCATTAAAGAACTAATTTAATTCCTTCTGAGCTGTGTTTGATTCAAAAATATTTCTTTTAGAATGTCCCAGTCCTGCAGAATCTGACTAGAAATCCACCTTGAACTATGTGCTCTTTGACTAACTCTCTCCTCAAGGCAAAATCATCCTGCATTCAGCAGGGCTTTATCCCAGTCTTCTAAAGGACTTACACAGAATGTACCTGATATAACTGGACCAGAATGTCAAGCATGATAGAAATTATGATCAAGACATGGACAACACATAATGAGAACCTTATCTATTTTACCGTGGACTGTTATTGGTAGGGGAGTACCTTTAGGGGGTTGTTTACAGAAATCAGGTCTCCCGCCTTTAAAAAATAGATAGAGAAAGGGAAAGAAAGAAAACTGCGTAATTTCTTGTTCAGTGCTCTTCTCTTCTTGCTGTACTATATGACTTAATGGATACTAGCTGTGTTTAAGGTGTTCAAGGAGTGCTATAAAAGGCTGCCTGGCAGCCTTTGGAAAGAAATTCCACAAATTCTCTTTCAACATTGAGACATGGCTTTAGTTCTCTGGTTCCACAGCATAAAACAGAAATTAAAAAATTGTCACAGCTTGTTTCTCTAAAATCAATGTATGATTGCTAGCTGCGCTGGGAGTTTGAGAGATATCCTCTTATCAGAGATAATCTCTAGATAACATAATTTTCTCTACTGCCCATAGCTGCATGTAAGACACGGCAAGACAAATGCAAGTTTCCTTTCCTGTTGGTGTCATCTATTGATCTGGTGAAATGCTCTTCATCTGATATTTCCTCCCCAAAGGGGACATTTGGTATGAAAATTAACCTTTCTGCCTGGTACAAAGAAATCCTGAAACTTGGTGCTAATTACAGCACAGCATCACTGTAATACATAGCTCTCTAATTGCAATATATATATATATATATATATATAAGCAAAATTAGGCATGTACTATCCTTTTCCTGATGGAAATGTTGCTTTGCAACATTGAAAGTGCAATAAAATAAAGTCATCAAAGTGGTTTCAATATGTTCTAGATAAAACTGTGCTCTAGGTCTGTGTTTTTCTTTGGAGCTATTTCCGCTCAGCCACATTCTGAACACTGCCATCCTGGTTGCGATTAAATGCCCTCCAAATAAGAGCCAAAGACAAGACAGTGCCACCAGGAGAATCATCACTTCCAGAGAAAAATGAGAAGCAGATGCCAAAGGATGCTGCAGAATGAGAATAGGCCTATAAACAAGTCCCTGCAAAAAAAACACATTCATTTGTGTATCTACAGTGCCCATGCCAGGCCTCCTACCTGTAGAGTGTGCAGGCCTAATTAATAAACCACAGATCTTAGAAAAAGGTTTGTCAACTGAGTCTACTGAGGGTGCAGAAAGCTGGGACATAGAAAAGCCAACTTCCTTTAAAAATGTGCATAGACATAGCTAATCAATACACCTAGGAACTTTCCAGTTTCAAGGGGCTTTTGAGATGTCTCCTCAGTATTTACAATTTCATTAAAATGAAGAAAAGGAGTATATCTTTTTTTGTAAAAAAAATTATCAATGAAACTTTAGTGAATACAGAACGCGTTGAACTTGTCACTTCCAGCCAAAAGAATATTTTGCTCAAGAGTAAAGGAAGAGCCTGACATACTTCCTAAAGATGGCACCAAACTTTTCCTTCAGTTCAGACATAAAGAATTATTAACATGCTTACCTGTGACATGGCTTATAGAGACCAGCCACCTAAAAGAGACTTCATTTGGGTCGTCACTCATTTAACAAGGATTCTCAGGAGCAGAGGAGCTGATTTTGTGTTGGGTCCTATGTCAGTGTTTCTCTTGGCTGGGGCATACTCTGGGGTATTTCCTCTCCACCCAGCCCTGTAGCCCCTGAAATGAAATCTGAAGGAACAGAATCTCAGACTGTTCTTCTCTATCAAGTTTAATTAAACTCACCAACAGGTTCAGAAGCTATTGCAGTTAAAGTGGCAGGCAACCTGGTCGCATAAACTTCCTTTCCTAGGAAACCTGGCTAAGAAATAAACATCAGTGATAAGGAGTCATTAGACCAAAGTCTCTTTTTCCCCTGTGTATATGTATGTGCAAACGTACGAGTAAATAATAGCCTGCTGAAACAGTTTTGACTGTCTCTTATTGAATATATGATTGTCCTTTTTCTTGCAAGCATTAGATTTTCCGTCAAATAATTCCAAATACCTGAAAAATACAACTGCTGTTTTTCAAAGGGCCTGGGACACCTGGACACAAGAAGCAAGAGACCCTCTAACTCTAACCTTCAAGGGGCACCACAGAGATGATTCTGAATCCAAGCTTTAGAAGTTTTTATTCTCCTTGAAAAAACTAACAAAAAACACAACAAAAAAGTTTTCCAATCAGCTTTATAATTACAAAATATCTACCTTTCTATCTACAATGATAGCATCCACAGAATCCTAGAGGGCAAAATCTCATTATCTGAAACCCAAGAGGTCTTTCATTACTGGTCTGAATTCAGACAAGATTTCCCTGACTTGCAGCAGACTCTGTGTTCCTTTGACCCTAAGTGATTGCTAACTCATTCAAATAGCATTAAATCATGTCTTCCACAGGAGGACAAAGCGACTTTTGTCAAAACCCAAAGCAAAGAGATAGCAACATTGGTGAGTCCATTGCCCCTTTCCTCTTCAACAGCTCCAGTTGAAGCACGATTCTTTTCCATCTTTCCTTTCTACCTAGAGCTTTTTCCATAATTGCAAAGCCTAGTGTATTATACTTATTTGCACAGTGTCAACTTCGCTTAACTAAGTAGCCTGCTCACCTTCGCATGAAGCCGGGGGGACTTTGGTAGCCGTATATGGATGCTAAAACTTCAAGAAGTCAAACAGCGCAGTTCTGGTGAGGTTTCCCGAGATGAGAGAATCCAGCTGCTCAGAGGAAACTAAAAAGGACTCTTTGGTTACTGGTTATAGACTACTTTGAAAATCTCTGCATTGTTTTCAATAACAATGCTCTCTCAGGCTTTCAGTATTAATCCAGCTTCTTCTTCTTGCTTAATTCATAGCTTTAATAGATTTTTCATTTCCTCCAGGATCTACGTAAAACTTACTAGATCTGTAATTCCCAGATTCTCAGAACTCTCAGAACTTCCACTTTTGCTAAAACTACATTCTTTTTTTTGCTGGTGATATTTTAGTTAAGGAACCTTAAAATAGTGTCAATGTACTGTTTTTTTTATTTGTTTTTTTTTTTTATTTCTCTTCTCTTTTAACTAACACAAGTTAACTTTAACTTAACACAGGTCTTCTTTGATGGGTTTCCTTCAGCTTAAAGACTTTGAATCATTATAGAAGAGTTGGATTTGAGAAGTTTCCTTTTTTTATTTTTATTTTTTTCTCTTCTTATTTAGATACCTTTTATTTATTGGGCTCAAATTCTGAAGGTAACATTTACAAAGACTGTGCCTTTTGTCAGCAAACCTTCTGCTGCATTTTGCAGATTCCAGCAGTGGGTTTCTAAACACAAAATGCAAATACAGTCACTCCAGGACCTGGATTGGCTTTCTGTTTGTGCGTCATGAGACTTACTGCTGAGTGTGTCAAAAGTTGGTTGTGGTATTTTATGAAGGTCATCAGCAACTCCAGAGTTCCCATGGCAAAAGAGAGAGTGTACCCTATCTTTTTTTTCTTTTTTTTTTTTTCTTCCTTCTTTTGGGGCTTTGAGTGGAATCTGAGTCAGCAAACTGTGCAACTGTGCCTGTATTTGGGTATTGCAAAAGAACAAAATTAAAATCGTGGCACAAGCTGCTTTTGACAAACGTTGAACTGGATATGTTTTTGTTCACAAACATCATTTCACATTCAAAATAAGAACTACATTTCTCTTTAGGTGGAAAGGTAAGTGTCCATCACCAATAAACATACTACACTATACCCTATCTCAAATAAGTCTCAAGAGGGCTGTGACTTGTCATAGCATGAAAAAAAATGTGTAAAAATGATTGCTAAAAATCATTGCTTGCTGCTTCAAACAGGAGATGCACAGCTAAGATGCTCATTAATGAGGCAAAGGAAAATTAATTCACACATCTAATAGTTCCTTTAATATGGCTTCTGAATCTTGATGTGCCAATTGTCAAATTACCCCTGATTCTCTCTCCTTTTTTTTTTTTTTTTTTCCCTCTCAGTGATCTTGTGTAACATTGTCAGAAGACAGAAATAACATTTCTTTCCTTGGTCTGTCTTGGCATACTTTCCAGGCATGAGTATCAGACCTCTCAAAAAATCAGATGCCTCAGTCCAGCAGCCTGAGCCACATCAGGCCAAGTTTAACTTCCCAAACTCCAGTTTCATGGCTGCTTTGTGTTCATAAAACATATTTTCCTAGGGCAAATGGTGCCTGAAAGCATAGCCTTAATAAAGCCTAAATTTTTCTCTCCAATTCCTCCTTGCTCTTGAGCACTTTGGCTGAGGCCAGAGCATGCTTAAACAAGTCAGGATCGCTTCTTTCCCTCATCTTTCCCAGGGCTGATCGCTCCTCTGGACCAAACTGCCTCTTCTACCTCACAACCATCTTTCATATTTTCCTCAGTGCATCCAGAGAAAAAGCCTTTTCTCTTAAAGCTTCTTTTCACATTATTATCACCCAAATCCAGGCTGGAAAAAAGTGACTGCTACAAATCACGTACTAATCAGCTCTTTGCCTGACAACAAATTCTTTGAAAGAAATGGGCTGTTGTGTATATAAGCAGAGTTTATTGAAAAGATTTTTGTAATTGCCTCTACTATTCCATTAGTTGGTATTTCAGTCTGAGACTAAGGTAGGAAAAAAAAGGAGAAGAAAAAGAAGGCATATGGGAGGCTTATTGAATATGCCATTTGTAGTCTAGCACAAATATTCTTGGAATTCCCAAAACTGAACAGCATTTGAAAACTTCATCAGACTCTTCAAGCCATAATTCCAGAAATTGAAAAAAAAATCCTACTTAACAGGTGATTCTCTTTTTTTTTAAACATGAGCCATGTGATTTGGAAATTAAATTTGCAACAGAACAGAGTAACAACAAATCTTAAAGTACAGAACTGAAATGGAAAATACAGCTTTTTTTGTGCTGAATGAAAATCACATAGACATAGAAAAAAATTTCAGACTCTTTTGTTGTTGTTGTTAAAAAAGAATCATTAAGATAACTTTCAGTTTATGTTCAAGAACCTCAGCTGATCTACTAAAGGTGTCCATATGTCTGCGTGGGCTTTCCCATAACAAATAGATTAAAAAAAAATCATTATAAAACATACACACAGTCAATTCAATGGTCAGAGATGTGTTAGATCTACCACAAAAGTATGGTCCAGAGAGTTACATGCATGCAGTATGTCCAGGACATATAGAAGGCAGAAGATTTATTGCACATTTGCATGCTATTAGTTTCCACACAATAGATCTAAGATGTCTCAGGCACGGAGGACTCCCTTTTCATGTTGCTGAAGAGCTAAACTGTACAGCCCAGTGGATGCATCTGGAATTTACAAGAGGGCTGTCAGGGGTCCAGACATCTTGAATAAATGTTGACAGTCTTCAAATTCCACCCAGACACAAAAGGCAAAGAGGGGTTTCACCTGGGAAAATCCAGGTTCTGTGAAGCTGGGTGAGAAATGAACATAAAACTCAGTAACATTTCTTTCAGACAGACTTTCCATAAAGTGATAATTTTTGAGCACCTCATCCAATCAATTCTTAAAATTCAGGGAATTCCCCAGACTGAACTCTATTGATTTTAGTAGAAATTGAAACACAAATGCAGAGAAAATGTAGGAGAATGCGCAGGGAAATTACAGAGAAGGATCTTACAAGCTTGATTGAAGTCATGTAAAAAGCATCCATGTGAAGCAGAAAAAATGCAGAGGTCCATATCTGTAATATTTATCCATGCTACACATCACAATGAGACTATAATAAGGATGCTAAGGCACAGACAGCAAGGATATTCTCTAAGTTGTTCAGATAAGCCAGCAGCAGGTTGGGGAACTGTCCTTATTGTCCATTTGTTCTTCCTTCATGCTAAGTTCCTTCATGCCAAGTTCCTTCCTTCATGCTTTGTCACTGAGATGCAGGAGTTACTTCAGGTAATGACCAATGCAGGCAAAGAGATTCCCTATTATTTATTTCATGCTGCATGAGAGCTCACTTTAATTAATGCACAAAGGTCCCTTAAAAATATTTAACACAAATGTCTCTTAAAAATAATTAATTGCAGAATAAGGATGGGTGAGAAGTGGCCTTCCCTTTGTGCCAGGTTTTTCAAGTACAATTCTGATCCCAAATGAAAATGTTGAAATCATAAAAATGCTCATGAACGGATATTCTGGCAAATGAAAGGATCTGTTTTGAACATTTAAACTGCTTTGAAATGATTTTGACCTTTTCGATAGAAAATGGACCTTTGTGTGTACATTAAACCATGTGAAACAAAAAGCCATTTTAAAACAAATGTTCTTTTCAAAATGTCAGGATGGACTATTTCAACAGTCTCAAAACTTTGTTCCAATTATCCCTTCCTAAATCAGAAAAGGAGTTACCATCATCTCTTTCCTACAATTTCTATTTTTTTTTCAAATCTTAATTTTCCAGTGAAAAAGGCTTTGTCAAAAAAAAAGAAGTCTTGGTCATGGTGGTAATACCACATAGCCATGATTCTGGTGCAGTCAGATACTTCCTTCATTTCAGTGGGTAGCTAGAGACACTGTAAAATAGTGGTGTCATCTATTCCAGCAAGCAGCTTTTAGCATCCAGGCATGACCTAAGCTACAATGATGGTAAGAAAATGTAGAGTTAAGCATTGTGGTAGACAATACAGAGTACTGAGATTGCACTACTACTAGAAAGGGAGAATGGAAATTCAATATACATCTTTTATTTTTTAATTCAAGTAATTTGGGCACTGTCCTGCTTAGAGCCCATGCTCCGACTTTGCCAGAGGGCTGCTGAAGGCTGCGTGGGAGGACAGAGGAATGCTTGGCAAATCTCTAGGAAAGAACAAAAAGAACTCCACACTGAGCAAATCTCCCTCGGGATGCCACCAAAAGGCAAAATCAAGTTTTAGCTACTCAAATTAGCTGAACTAAACCATGACTATAGATCTATTTAACTACCTAATATTAAAACATGTGATGGAAACACTGGACCATTGTCTACACTAAACTTTAAAAATATTTTTTTTTCTGCAGATCTTATTTTTCTCCGTAGTAACAAATAAATTGAGATTCAATTGTAGACAAGGGCTTGGTGCAGACTTTGGAACAATAAACTGGTTAGATTTATTATGACACAACACTGGGAACATAAGCAGCCAGCCTACAAGACTAGGCTTGGTTACAAAAGAAACCACCACCAGTCTATTTAAATTCAGAATGCCAAACACGAGGAATTTTGATGTTTGTTACAGTTACTTGGGCTCTCTACTGTAAATAAGAACAAATCGGCACACGAAATGGCCATACGTATTTTTCACATTTCCTTTAGGTAAACAGTGCCTGCTCCCTCATATAAAAAGTGTACACTAAACACCAATTTTCAGCTGACATAACTGCCCTGCTGAAGTCACTGACTTTGCAAGCTGATTCAAACTGGTGAAGGATCTGATCTATTTTCATTTTGCTTTTCTTTCTTTTTTATTTTTTTAATATGCACTTTTTTTTTTTTTTTTTACTTCTACATCTGGAGATTTTAAAAGAATAGTAACCTATCTTTCCAGTGCAGTGTGAGCACTGACACAATAGGCTGCTTTTATTTATCAGAATTATGGGCGTTAAATTCTGATTACTTAGTAGAAACGTAGCTTTCAAAAGGACTCTTCAAAGTACAAACCTACCCATTTTTCACTTTACTTGTGTACAAGCTTACCCTCAAATAAAAGTTTTCTCTACTTTCTGAAAACACAGTCCCTGCAGCCTCTGCTTGGAGGTTTCTAGCAATCACAAGTGGGGAAGGTGGGCTCTGAGTCCAAGTCTCTTACACTATCCAGACCAACAGACTCAGACCCAGCAGGAAAGAAGGCAACACTCAGTAAACCTGGTTCATGGGGAGACTGCAACTTTATTAAATGTTAACCACATTATGGGCTTATTTAAATTAATGGGCACAGTGGGTGCTCAACACCTCTGAAAGAGTCTGCACAAGGACGGGCCATAAAATTTCCTATGGAGACTCCTGTGTGAAGGGGACCTGGGGCTTCTGCCTCAACAGAGGCTTCCTAAAAAGCTGCCTTTCCGGGGGATTCTTTTTCTTGATAAATCATTCGGATGTTAACACTGATGATATCAACCTGTTGTGATTCAGAAGCCCTGCTCGTCAGAACCATTAGCCAGCTCTCCATTCCCGCAGCCCTGCTCGCTGTGCCACCTCACCTGCCGATGCCACTGTCCAGTGTCCCCTGGTGCAAGTCCAGCCCCTAGGAGGGAACAAGGGCCCTCACAGCACTGCGGGCCAGGCAGCCTGCTGGCACTTGCTACAGACACGTACAACGAAAATCCCCACAAAATGCTCAACTGAAAACAGAAGAAGAAGGGGTTTCTTCAGTGAAAAGACAGGAGCGCTCTATTATAATTGGTTCTTGCAAGAAGTATAACCATCTTCTCTTAACGGAACGAATGACAATTACTTGCATTATTGTTGTACTTAAAATGTCAGTGTTCAATGATTGCTTTCAGCTCAAAATAATAAATTCCAGACTTTTAAACTTCAAAAACAAGAAAGCTATATGGATAGAAGGTTTTTAACTGAAATAAAAATTAACCCAACTGTAGACCTGAAGAATAATTCTTTTTTAAATAATAGAAAAATTTCTAAGCAATGTTAGCAGCAAATAAACATGCGAACAGAAGATCACACAATTGCGGCAATTAAGAAATATGAAAACTAAGAACCATATAAACTGGTACACTGAACTGTACTAAATGCAAATATGTCCACAAACATAAATGTTTGGGGATAGAGAGATCTATATTTATACCATCGATTTGGTATAAACTCCAATCTGGTGGCTGCAAAACAAAACAAGAAAAAAAATATTGAGGATGGGCTGCAATAATTTGCTGTCTTTTGAATTAAAGTATTTTATATTCCTATTTCCAGTCATTTATAATGACAAGATAATGATTCACAGATTCACAGATAAACCACAACTTTGTCCTTTTTATTTTCTTCCTAACACTCCTGGAAAGCTTTATAGTAAACAATTTAGAAGATAATGAAAGGTAAAACTTCCATCTGAAAAGGTTTGATTCAACAAAATTATTGGGACAATCACTTAGGTTAAGTGTTTAGCCCAGAGGGCAGTATAAAATTTCATCAAAATTCAAACCATGCATAAATGATCTCAACCTGCAGTGTCTATTTATACCACACAACATGTTAGTCACATTTTTCACTGCAGATTGAAAGTAATGATGAAGTTACAGATAAGGATGAAAGACTGAATACGTGCTATGCCACCCATGTATAATTCAGTTAGTAGCAAACATGGACTAAAAAGTATCCTGCAACAGCATGCATTTTTCAACTGCCTGAGAAAACCTGTGTACCACTAATGAAGAAAAGGGGAAAACAATGAAACCAGAAATATTTCAAATACACAAATTAGCTAAGAAAAGAGCATCAATAAATTAGTGGGTTTGAAGAAGGAATTCAAAGACAATGAGAAATTCAAATAGGGATCAAAAGAATGTTAGACCTTCGGTACATTTTGGTTTTAGCGTTTTTAAAAATTGCTGCTTTTTTTTTTTTAAGTCTGAGAACAAAGCAATGTTGATTTCATAAAGCCCATTTTTTCAAATGCTGGTGAATACCATATAAGAAAATATCATTATAGACTCCCCAGACAAAATGTACCTTACTATCTCCCAAGCTCTAGAAAGAAATAATGACAACAGAAAAAGGGGTTTTTTAACCATTCAAAATTTTTACTCTAGTTTTTCATCAGAAAAGCTTTGAGCCACCACTTAAGTAAGTTGATCTGTGATTTTTCATTTTAATCCTAAGTAAATATGACACACTTAGCTGACAATAGTGTCTGAAACAGAATAATAGCTGCAGTATGTAGTGTTATTCATGAGAAGATTATGGATCAGTCCATCGAGTGCACCTCTTCTCATGGACCTGATGCATTATTTGCCTGAACAATTAGCACCAGCTTCTTACAAATGCACGGCTATTGAAATCACTACAGTGACACCGGCCTTTAGGGGAAGTCCAGGTGTGGTTAAATGGTAATTGTAAATGATTAATCAGCATTTTTTATAGCAGTATCCAAAATATTATATGAACTAATATCTTTGCCAGTTTATGTTTCAGAGACATCGTGTTGTAGCACCAAAACTGCATGGCAGAGACTGAACACAAATTTAAGTTAAAAGGTATCTTTGGAGCTGTGTTTTTAATTAGACATTATACTAGTTACGGTTGTCATCAGGATACCATCAGTCTAACCAGTGCTAAAGATATGTAGTTGCCCTTTGGGAAACGATAGGATTAGAGAAGAGAATTTACAAACATCATTACTAATCTTTCCCATGGAATAGGGATCAGTTAGAGCTGCACATGGAAGTGGTGGCAAAGGGAAAGTGAGAGCTGACATCTTTGGGTGCAAAGCAATTTCATTTGAAAGGAAGAGGGAGGCTAAATGGTAGAGCACCTTGCAGTTGACTTCAAAAGATTATAGCATGACAGATGACACCAATGATAGCTAATTTAAATGTCATTAGGTGCATTATATTTCACATGTAGACAGCCTACAGTGTGATGAAAAGTATTATGTAGGCTAGCATAGAGTTTACTCTTCATTCAGAGTAAACTGTCATTGCTCCACTGGAAATGGTACTTTAACGATTCATCCCAGATGAAAATGTGTCCCTCTCCATTTCTGTAAGTTTTCCTGTCATTAGTAAAAGGGAGTAGATGCTGAACTTTAGCAAGTTTCTGCTGACTCATAACCCCAGAAGAGAAATTAGAACAAAGTTAATGAATGTTCAGGCGTAACAGTGTATTTTTAGTTCATTGTGCTGTTTTAAGCTTTTTCTTTTTTTTTTTTTTTTTTCCCCAGAATGGGTGATATTAAATATATGAGCTTTCCTGATTAACATTTTTACATCTTTATTTTTAGTGTAAAGCTGTCATTCTTCCAATAAACTGCAGGAAACGGGAAAGCAAAGCCTAGTGTATGTTATGTTGAGCTGCTTTCTCTGTCATGTTAGTAAACACTTTGATACACAATGTCATGAGCAGCACTATTCTCTCATCTTCCTCCATTTAATGAAAATCTGTGAAATAAATGCTGCAAGGCAGTACTGCTGGCATGACAAATTCCACGCTAATAAGTCTTGCAGTTGCCAAGACTTAAGCTCTGAAACTTGGCATTTGGCATTCAGAACTAGATAACCTACTATAGTAACTACATTCACTGTATCTACAAGCGGGATGCATAAATCAACAATAATTGAACTACTAAAAGTGTCTAATTTCCAGCATAGTGCTTCAAGCAACAACTGAAATTAAAAAACTGTTAAAACACAGCTACATACCCATACAATCTTGTCATGAATGCACTGAAGCAAAGGTTAACAAAAAAGAATGAATATGCATTCTTCGCTGAAAGTAGTGCTCCTTGATCTACAGTAGTGATGAACTGTATAAATGTCAGGTCCCATCCAAGTCTCACAGAGCTCTGCATTCCCAGTAGCAAGAATTTTTTATTGTTCCTGTAACATTACTCAAAGTAGGAAAAGGGCTACTCTCGATGCATGTGGAATGCAACTTGTATTCCCAGGCCTGGCACTCGTCCCAAAGTTAGAGATGATAGTAAATCCCTGAAATGCAGGTTGTATCTCCAGTGCCTGATCCAAAGACCAGTGAAGATAAGCAGGAACACTCCACATGGCTGCAACGTTGTTTGGGTGAGGCCTAAAGTATTTCTTCTCCTGTCACTCGATCGAAACACTGAGGATTTTATATATGTTTCAAGTCAGATTTCACTAAATTTCCCACTTAGGGTGAATTTAAGGTTAATGATTTGCAATGATTTCAACACAGCTTCTAATGGACATCTCTTCTTCCTCTGTTAATTGTTATGAAAAGAAAGTAAAGGTCTGAAATCTTTCGTAAAATAATCAACACAATATGTTAAATGGACCAGTCCTTTAGAGAAATCAAATAGTCTAACAGACAGACCTTTTAATGTAATACATTTCATTACTGATACACAGGAGAGAGGCTACTACTGGGATGCCAGATTGCTGTAACTTGCTTTGAAAACTCTCTCCCAGAATTAATTCAGACTGATTATTAGCATAGCATATATGCATTTACTTGGGAAAACAAATAAAAATAATGACCACTTTACCTACGAACTACTGGAGGTCTTTTCATCTCCCATGACTCTCTTGATCAATGGCAGCACTCTGTAGATACAATCACATCTGTGTGGCCACAGTGCAGCTGACACTAAAGCTTAGGCTTTTGGGAAAATGCAATCACAAACAATCGCTGAAAGCCACTGAGGTATCAGCTGGAGTTATTCTGCGGGCCCTTTTTGGAAAGTCCTGCTAGGATCCTAAAAATCTGGGTTGCCCGTTTATTAGGGAATGCTTAAAAATATCAAGGAAGCTTATTTCCATCAGGTTTTTCGGACCAATTATTGTTCTTTTTTTCAGGGCCTAAAATTTCAAATTGATTTATCATTTACCTTGATATAAAAGAAAAAAGTAAAAGGAACTATGGTTGTCAAATCTTCCAGCAGTTTTATTGTATTTTCCCTGGTAGCTGAGGAAGAAGAGAGAGGCTACTATACTGGAGATACTGGTTCTTATATCTCTCCCCAGGAAAACGGGGGGCCTGTTTTCAACTGTCTTATGTGTTTGCACATATATCCAGAGAGAGGGAAGCATTTCTCCACTTGCAGTCCCAGAGATAGTGAAATGCTTTGTCATGTGATAAACTAGACTGAATATGCATCTTTCACCCCTTGCCCTTTGCCATTTTGTAGGTCAAAACCAACATCTAATGTACATATGTTAAAGCCAGAAAGACAGATAGTCAGAGAAGACAGAGTCTTTTCTTTGCTCAAAATTCCTGCCACGTCTAATGCTAAATTGAAGACTTGTGTTAGAAACCTACATTCACCTCTCTTTTAGAAGCTGAGGATCATGATGCAATGTTTCGAAATGGAAATGTTTCCAACTTTGAAGTACTATAACTTACCAACAAAGATGCTAGAAGGCCTCTGTATTACATTTAACTGTAATGCAAGGCAAATAAAAACAGACAGTCACCCCATCTAAAGAGATACATGTGATGGTTAAGGGTAGCATTGTTTCCTCTACATAAAGCAAGCTTCAAAGGGAACAGTAATTTGGGGATTAATGGGCAAACAATGCAGAACAAATTACATTAGTAGTTAGTTAAAAGCTCTGTAAAATAGCTTGCCCTCTATTTCTGAGCAATATTTCTGAGGGCTTAGGCTTTTTTTTTCCTTCCCCAGCTCTCTCCGCCTGCAATTGTTTAGACTGGTGGATTAACAGTCAGAGAGGGCATCCCTGCACATTCTTGAGAAAGACACAGCCTTTGGTACTGCTGCAAGATAGAATGGCTGAACCAGGAGTTTTTTTCAGACTAAATCCCACAAAAGAAACTGTGCAGAATGTTTTCAATCATTATCTCTCAGCAGAGATCTAAAATAAAAACTGCAGTAGATATATGTCCCAGCAAGAAGTTTCTGCAGATAAAGTACACCAGAAAGCACTCAGTCTATTTAAAACTAAACTTAAGAGAGTAATTCCTACCTTTATAACTGCTGGGCATGGCTATTGCAATGCTCAGTTTCCTGGACTTCCTCAAAAATCAGAGGGCATAAAAATTTTAGTTTATCAGAATTTAGTAATCACACTTTTAAACATAGCAGGATTGGTTGGGTTCTTGGAACCAAGATTGGACACATCCAGCCTTCTCCTGCATCCTTTTATAGCGTCAATCTTCATCCTGTTGCATCTGATACTGTCAGCAAGGGCCATATTGTGCTCCCCCTAAACATAGGGCACAATCCTAAGGCAGTGAGGAGCAGGATTTCATTGACCAAGCAACAAGCAGTACATGGCAGGAAAGCAAGGGCTCTGGAGCCTCCGCTGATGAACCTGGAATTTTTGTTTAGATGAATGCTGCCAGCAACAAGTGTCATTTACCTCTAACAGGCAATCCTAGAAGACAAGAAATATGCTGGGAGCTACTGTGGGACAAAGCAGGCTCTAAGTCACTGAAATTTAAGCATAAGGGCCACCTCTCTCATACTGCTCTAGCAACCTCACTCCTTGACTTCCCCTCTCTCACCTTACCACTCTGAGGTTTACTTTTGCCATCAGCTGTGAGACAAGAAACAAGAATCTCAGATTATATGGCCCGTATGTGCTCAAACATTCCTCTTCCTCCTCTTCTCAGCCTACCACCACAGTACGTTGTTCTGATTCTTTGCAAGGCATCCCAGTTTATACCGGAAGAATGTAAGGGCAGAGACCTGCCTAACTTATCTGGCTGCTTTTCCACACATCACTGTATATTTAATAATAATTACATCTCTGCAAAGGTATTTTATTGTGATAGATTCAGAACTATCCCACAAGGATCTTCAACTAGTTATTCATTTGGCTACAGGCTAGAACAGAAAGAGTTAGAGAATTTACTGAAATAACAAAGTCGTTTTACATACATATGGTCTATGCTTCTGTGCCACAGCAATGACAGATAAAAAGCAGCAATCTATCATATTTTTTTTCCCACACTGCACTCAATAGGATCCAAAGTGTGGTACCCATTTTGCTACTAATGCACATATATAACTCCCACTTATTTACCGTAGTGCCCTGAAGATGTGACAGTTAGTCCTGTAATGCACTTATTATTTTTATTCATTCTATTCATTAGAAATGACCGTGCATAGTGTACTTATAGCTTTGCTCCTCTCTGCTAGTCATCAGTAATGTCATCTTTTCTAGCCCATGAAAACAAAATGTGTATTATACGACAAACAACCCCATCTCCCCCTACCCAGTGCTTTACAGCGGGCTTGCTGAGCCTCCCACCTTCTCAAAGCCTGCATTCAGCAAAAGAGCATTCAACTACATTGAAATGTGTTTTTTTTTTTTTTTTTTTTTTTTTTTTGCTGCACAAGAGTCAAGGCTAAAGAGTCTGAAATGCCCACAAGGCAGAAATGCCTGCAGTACCCTTGGAGGTACTGTGAGCATCCTGGTGCCACACATTCCAAATACTCTGGGAGACCAGGCTGGAGGAGCTATAGTCCTCGTAGTTAAGGAAGAGAAGGAAAACTGCTGATTTCTGTGAAAAATCTGCTTGAGAGCCATGCTCTGTCATCAACCTAACTTTGCCATCCTACCTTAGCATTGCCAAATTTGAATGACCTGCTTTTGCCTTTACCAAGTAGCAATCATCTGGGTTAGGGAGGAGGGAAAAGGCACTTCAGTAGGATTTATAAACCTGCTCTCCAGGAGAAGGTGAGGGTGCAACTATGAGATGCTTGTTCCAGGGGCATGGTGCAGTTGCCCACTGCTCCAGCACTGTCAGAACCAATGACATAGCAACCACACAAGTCCATCACCAGCATCACTACAGTTCAGTCACTTCGTATTCATCTTGGGATGAGCAGAGAACAACCCACAAAACCGAAACTAATGTGGAAACTCTATAGGAATAGGTACCAGCTTGCTATAAACAACCGACTAGCAAAGATGTGAAGATGTACACATCCATTTGACCTGCGAAAACATGAAAAAACCTGTACCATGATACGGCTTGCCTGCTGAACAAATATCCCACTGAGTCCAAAATCAGACCAACCTTGGAGACCCTCCCTGCTCTCATAATCAAAGTTTGAGCATTTTTAAGAAAGTTTTGAAGGCGTTTACAGAAAGCAACTGGACTTTTGATTTCATCTAACAGAAGAAGCTTGACCTATCTTTAAATCTCCATCTTCAAAAAACTTAAGTACCTTTCACTTCAAATTGGAAATAGGAAAATCGAAGTAGCTTTTAGGTAGATAATTAGCAGTTACTGAGAAACAGTTTTTTAAAGTAATTTTTGAAATGACTGGCACTTTTTAAAGCAAGCTATGCAGAGCTGTTCCTCTTTTGAAAAAGAAAGTCGAACGCCTACTCTTAATGACAATAATATATATATATATTACATGAAGCAGGGCCTACTAGGACAGCTATAAAAAACTGGTAAAATTTGACCTTTACTTTTAGGTAAATGTTACATATTTGACTAAAAGGTTGCATTTATAGGCAGCCAACCGGCTCTTTTTTATTTTAATGAAATCTTTAGAAGAGCTCAAGGGAGAATATAAGGAAACTTTTTAAACAGGCAGCACTCATTTTGATCAAATTTTAAACACGCAGACAAGGATTTTCCTCCAACGTATAATTCATCATCCTCCTTACTCAGTGTAAATTCAATCTGTTCTGTTTGTATGACATAAACAACAAGCAGTTTCACAGGAATGAGGCAAACCATATGTGAAGGTGTTTTAGAAAGCACAAGAGGGAATACAACAAGCAAAGAAGCATCTGCATTTATTTCAATGTCAAATCACATGTGTGTTATAAAAGGAAAGTTTATCGTTTTTATTAAAAAAATAACTTTACTATATTGCACTGTTTACAGTTAACTCTTCCTCTTCCCCAGCTTTCTCATGGGTTTGGCCAAAAGAAAGTCAGCAGGTAAAATCACAAAGGCTATAGGTGCAGCTACAGCATTACAAGGGGGCAACTGCCCAGAGCCTATTTTTTGCACCCTCCTCTTGCTCCCCTCTGGGGCTGGGGCTGCATCTGCTCTCAGGCGCTGCAAGGCAGCGCCAAAGCCTGGCCTATTCCCACTGATTCCAGAGGTGCAGGCACGCAAATCCCTGTAGGACCAGCTTGTCACTGATGCAGGCACACCACACTGTCGGACCTACCAGGGCAGCCCTGTAGAAAGCCATCACCTTGCAGGGCATGACATATTTCTCCATGAATGGCAGTGCCCTACAATAAATTATTTTTAAACAAGTCGGCCAGGCTCCATGTAACATGTATGGGCTTTGGGAGGAAACATTTCCAAAGCAGCATTTAGCCTGGGTAGGAGATACAGGCATGTTGTTAAAAAGCTAATGGCTTCAAGACAAAGGATGATCATTATTTTTATGCTAGTCTGTAATATTAACCCTTAAGAGCTGTGTTTGATGATAAGCTTCTAGTGATTGGAACTTGAAGCTCATTATTCATACCTAAACTGAAGCTTGAAGGCTTCTAGAGTTAGAGAGAGTGCTTTTATCATCATCATTTTCATACTTTAAAACTAATACAAGTTTTTGAAAACGGGGATCTTATTCCTATCTCCAGTGCAACTGTAGAAGAAAAGCAGTGATCATATGCTAAATTACTGAAATTATTTTTGTATCTGTGTTTATTACTCACTTATAGGAAAACTGGTATTATAGGGAACAATTTTTTTCCTCAAATTTTGCTTGTTTCTGAAACTGAACAGCAAGGCTAGAAAGCTTTTGAGAACAGGTTTGCATACTATCACTTTAGACTTTTCTATACATAATTGGAATAAAAATGCCATGGCAGTTTTTTTTTTTTTTTCCTCATTTTTTCCCCTTATGATTCCCTTTCCAAGACAGAATTTCAGAGAGACTAATGAGAAACAGTTTCAAATTACTATTTGGAGAGAAAAGATTTTTTGCTTTCCCTTTTTCGGTTCTCTGTGCAAGGCTAGCTTTTGTAGCTTTGGAGCTGCAAGGGTCAAAATCCCTCCAAACATATTTTCCTCCAAGGTAACTGATTTCACCTGTCCTATTTAGACAGCAGACAAGAAAAAAAAAAAAATCCATGTTCTGCAGCAGGTCACATATGCTTTTAGTTCTAGAAATGCAAATTGCTGTGAAAAGGAAGACCCGGGGAAGCCATGCCATGGGGAAAAGTCCTGGGAGTTGCTGCTCCAGGAACGTCTGCAAAACCTGCAGCAACCACTTCCTTTAATGTGTGCCTGTGTTCAACTATTGCATCACTCCTTTTTCTCTCTTGTGCTTTGGACTTGTCCCCCCTCCTTCACTGAACCTAAGCGAAACCCTGCTGCTTTCAGCAAGGCTGTATCTGGGCATTGTGAAAAAGCAACTCAGTAGGTTGTAAGATCTGAGCTGTAGGCTGTGGGCTTCACGATCCTTTTATTCTATATGTGTATAATGCTGACTATAAGGAGGTTTGACTACAGCCTGTGGATGTGAGATGCCACTGTTAAATTAATATGAATGTTAAAGGATAACCATGCTGTAGCAACGAGAAAAAAATCACAGTTATCACAAGAAAAAAATGTGATCTCCAAAGCATATTTTGCTCATAGTCTCCAATCTCCCTGCTGGCAAGCCCTAGAAGAAAAGGGAGGATGAGAGAGAGGAAAGAAGAGAAAAGAAAAAGAAAAAGAAAAAGAAAAAGAAAAAGAAAAAGAAAAAGAAAAAGAAAAAGAAAAAGAAAAAGAAAAAGAAAAAGAAAAAGAAAAAGNAAAAAGAAAAAGAAAAAGAAAAAGAAAAAGAAAAAGAAAAAGAAAAAGAAAAAGAAAAAGAAAAAGAAAAAGAAAAAGAAAAAGAAAAAGAAAAAAAAAGAAAAAGGAGCAAGGAGAGGCAGGGAGAAAGAGAGACAGACTGAAGCAGATACTTTTTAACTTGTCACGGTACAACACTAGCTTTTCATTAATACATCCTATGCACAACTTTGAAGACTGTTGGTTGTACAGTACTTTATGATAAATACATTTTATGGGATTTTGTTTTTAAAGAGGATTTTGTAAAATAACCTGCCCCAATAAATTATTTACCAGCTGCAATAAAAGATCAAGGAAATAGTTCTGATTGCATCTTAGAGCATCTAAAACTCTGAAGTTTATTGAGATCTAAGCTACCCCCAGATCCACAGTCCTATTAAAAAGTTTTGTAGCAGCTAATTATCTTGTATTGCATTTTTTAAAGGGTAACAAACCTAGAAGAGAGAAAAGTCTGGAAACAAAGAGGGGTTGACGCCCTTTGGTGGAGAAGAAGAGAGAAAGGAAGGAGAAAACACCAACAGAAGTGAGTAACAAGGGAAAGGTGCTGATGTATTAACAAACAGAACTCAGGGGGGATCTGATAATCCTTCAGTTACATAAAGAATTCAAATGAATTCTCAGGGTTTTGTTGTTGGTTTTGATTTTGGTTTTGTTAGGTTTGTTTTTAAAGAAAAAAGAAAGAAAGATGATGAAGGACATCTTCTGCATATGGTAAGGACACCTTCTGCATATGGTATGCCAAATATTACTTGACCAAGAGCGGAATGATTTGTTTTCCTATTCTCTCTATTCTTGAGGAAGATAACATTGTGCTGGCATCAAAGCTGAAAGTGAAGAAATGCTAGGCTCCTTTCAGTTCCAACCAGGCTGCTGCAGGGAGGGATGGGGGTGGGAAGCACCAGGTGCTCCAGGAACATATGAGTGTGAACAGAGGCAGATTTGGGCCCCTTTCTCGACACTTTCAAGCTGAAGGACTTTGGCAAAATGGAAGATCAACACTGGCCAGTTGCTGACTCTAAACTTAACAGGATCACCATAACTCTGCAAGACACATAAGAGAGACAGCAAAGCTCACTGGCAGAGAAATACAGCACCTTGGGACAGAAAGTGCTT
The DNA here is from genome assembly GCA_013398735.1 of Nothocercus julius. NCBI lineage: Eukaryota > Metazoa > Chordata > Aves > Tinamiformes > Tinamidae > Nothocercus > Nothocercus julius. The sequence continues at coordinate 529,456 of VZSV01000021.1, forward strand.
ATGGAATTTTGGCCTATCTAATCTGAGAATTGAGACAGATAAAATGAAACAGGGGCAGCAGGCAATGCTAGTTGAATTAACACTGCTACTGAAATATGTATTTTTGGACAATGGCTAGAGTGGGGGATTCCTTTATAGTCCAAAATAACCATGGTTAATGCAGCAGATTTATGACCATCTAATTAAATGATTGTGTAGGGTTTTTTTTTCCCACTTGATCGCTGCCTCATTTAGTACTTAGGATTGACCACCTCTAGGGATGAATATCAGGGTTCTGTAGGGAAAATGCAATGAGAATCTGCAGTCTTTACCTAACTTCCTCCAAAAGGTGCAGACACCAAGTGAATGAGGCAAGTGAGCACACAGGAAAAGATATTCTCACATCAGTGACATGGAAGACTCCTTGGATGACCTGATTAGATAATCCTAACATCAGATATTTTCATAGGAAAGTGTCCACCCTATTTTGACTCTGTTTCTATATGCTTTATTTGATATTCTAGGGACTGATTTGTAGAAGGTCATAAGTACCAAGGAAATACATTAGGACTGTCTTATAAACTTTCAAAACACAATTTGCAGGATTGTCATTTTATTTCATGAAGGATTTTTTTTTCCTACAAATTATAAATAACTGTCCAAATTGAAAATTACTTAGGGGGTGCAATTTCAGGAAAAAGTGATTAAGTAAAGGGAAAGATTCAATTTTGACACAATCTTCTTAATTTTATTTTAATTTATCCTTTCTGTCCACTACCTCGTGTGTATTTTGTAATAGAAAAAAAAAAAAAGATAAAATAATGTTTAAAGGGAGTGTGCTGCACTTAGAATGTTGCTATAGGATTCTTTTATAAACATTGCTTCATTCCTTCCCCTAAAGAATAATTAAGCACCTTTTCAGATCAATGCAACAATGTCAAAGTTGCATTCCCAGGCATAAAATGGTTCCAGCATTTTCTGATCAGCTCTACCCATAAATAACAATAAGTTTAAAAAAAAAAAAAAAGTCTTCAGTTGCTTATAAATGCATCTATTTTAACTAATTTCCTTATCTGTAAGGAAGAAACAATGCTCCTTCCTTATGTCACAGTTATTCTAAAGATTAAAAAAAATCAAAGATAAATTAATTTATACTTGTAAAGTTCTGCTGTGAAGGAATGTATGAGAAAATCAATAATTCTGTATTTCAGGAAGGGTTTGCATGCTGTAAATAAGGCCAAGGGCCACAGTGAATAAAAAGCAAAACCAAAATACTTCGTATTCGCACAAATTCGCTACCCAAACCACCCACAGAGGATGCCTCTGTGGAAAACAGCACATAAACCTCATATTCACAACATATTTGTACAAAGGGGACAAACTGAAATTGCTTGGGTAATCCTCAGCCTTTGTGTTGGATTTTGCAGCACATCAAGGCATACTTTCGGAATGTAAAGCTATTTGATGCTAAGATTACTTACCACACAGAAAAAGTGTATTTCTCTAACTCCTCCAAGGAAAAATTGGTCTCTGAAGATGCTCTTTTTTTTTCAGTTCTTGCACTGTTTACAGGGCCTGATTTTTCTTGATATTGTTCAGGTGGGTTATTCCAATTGATCTTTAAATGAAAAAAAAAAAAAAAAAAAAAAGTCCTTCAGGTCATTAATGGGGGCACAGATAGCAAAGCAAGAGCTGCCAGTTTTGCCCTAGTTTGAACTTCCAGCTCTGTTCTATCCCTCACTGTATAACAACCTATGATACAGCCCAGTAAACCTGGCTTTATATGCCTCAGAGTAGTGTTCAGTGAACAAACTCATGTTCCTGTAAGTCTGTGCTTTCACCAGCCCTCTTACACAGCCATAAGCTCATGTTACTACTGGGAGAGGTCACCCACCTTCCCCTATCTGCTCATTTTTGCCTATGTTCAGCACAAGAATTCAGGCATCCACACAGAGAAGCGTTTGGGGAGGACTGATCTGGGAAAAAAATTAATTCTACTTGGCCTCTATCCTTTCTTCTCTTTCTTTTAACTGGGTTAGCTCTCAGCTGGACCCACTCTGATCCAGGCCACCTTGCACAAATACAAATGCCAGCACAAGGGAGGGGACAGGATGGTGCCAGCCTGTGGTTCAAACAACTCATCAAGCTACAAAGCAGGCAATGCCAAACTACACTCGTCTCTTGAATAATAATCTCATATGCACTGGGCCAGACCCGGCACTGCTGCCATCTCTCTTTGGAGTAATAGGAAGCCTCCCTAATGCTCTGCGTTAACTGCACCTTCATCAGCTGGCAAAACATAACTTCCACCAACAGAGACAGCGAGGTCGTGGCTTGCCAAACGGAGATTCACAGTTGACTTAATAAGGCTATGTATTAATAACCTCCTAGGGATAATAATAAGCTCTACAAAGGGTTTGTTAACGGTTAGTGAAAAAGCTTGTCCAGAATAAAGGGAACAAAGATAAAGTCAGTTATGCTCAAACAGTTATGCTCATTCTCATAAATGGGGAAAGGAGGAATACACCATTTAGAGGTAACCGCAGAGGGAAGTTTCGCTTCTCCAGCCCTTGATGCCTTCAAGGTGAAGACTAGCTGAATCTCTGGAAACTAAAGGACCTCAGATAAACACATTATTGATCTTACTGAATAAGTGGTTGAAAATTTCTAGCCCATACTAGAAAAGTCAGCCTAAATGATTTATAGTCCCTTTTAACCTTTGCATGTATGAAGACTGTAATGAATAAAATATCCAGGTTTACTCTACAAATCTGAACAACCTCAAATAGGCTCCCTGGAATGCAGCTTTAGCATTTGACATAGTAACATCATTATGTACTTTGCTGATTATGGAAAATACAAAGATTATTATTGTTACTCAATAAACCACTTTCTCTTAAAGTTAGATTTGTATTCTCAAACTTGACTGCATGGACTGTAACTGCATTTTGAATTTTAATTTAATGCTCATGGACATAACAGATAGAGGTTCACATCCATGCCTATAAAATGCTAAACATGGCTATCAGTAAACATGATACAATCTTTATATTTTTAGTGGTCATTTGAAAGGCTGCCATAAGCAATGGAATGTATTGTCAAAAGGTCATCCTATGGGGGATAAAAAAAAAAAAAGAATAGTTAAGATAGAGTAGAAGCAGGTAGCGTGCTCAAAGCTATTCTACACATTAACATCAGGCAAGTAGAGATAGCATTGCACTTCTAGCCACATGAGTACCTGAATTAATCCCCTAGAAAAAGTCAAGCTTTCTTAGCAGGTAGTGTGTGCAAAGTACCTTGCTCACACTAACATCGTTTCCATGAAGATAGTCTCTGCACAAAGTATATTATTTAAGACATAAATCCTAAGGGCATTATAAAAGCATTATGACTGAATTTCTCTGAGACTGTGGTAGATCTTGCTTGAAGTAAGAAATCAGAAGCTCTCTTAACAGCATGACAGTGGGGTCATAGCCACAGAATATATTTTACTTCTCACAGATACCACTAACCAGGAACATTGTGTCCTTCATAGCTGCTATTTAATATCTTGAGCACATACAACTGTATGTATGCTTACTGCACCAAAGCCAAGGCATTAACCCCTGTCACTCAGAAGATACCTTCTGGGAAACTATAGGTAACTCCATAGTTTAGGTGGTTTGTGGGACAGGAGGGACACAGAAAAAAAACCTCTTTTCCTGATGCGTTCTTCTATGTTTTCCCCCCAAAAGTGAGGTTTGGTGCTCACTATTCACTTTTGCTGGGAAAAAAAAAAATTACTCTTTATGAAAGGTTGCTCCTGGGCAAATAGTCAACTACATGAATTTCTGTCTTCCATCTTAAGTTTACTTTCACATTAGCTCTTCACTGTTTCTTATGTAAAATAGGTAAGAGAAATTACTTTGAAAGACAATCTCACTATCAAAGTTACAAGTGGGCCCACATGACTTGATTGAGAAAAGCGCACATGCTAAAATGAGGATCTCTGACTATTACAGTTCTGTCATTTGAAAAAAGAGAAGCTCTTACAGACTTTGAAAGAAGATTTCACATGCTCAGATTTCTTTTGTGCAAGAGTATTTTCCTACAAGGCTCAGGTCAGAAGTCTATTTAAACATGTCAATAACTGTAAGCCTGTGAGTCATTTCACTGAGTCCAAAGGGACTAGACAGTAGTGAATTACCATAGGCTTGCGTACCTTGCTGAAATCGTGTCACTTTAATGTGGCTGCGAGAGCTAGCTACAACAGAGGTTCCTATAAGAAGATGGTATTTTGTTCAAAGGCAATCTGCTATTATGGGATTGTAGGAAATGAATTTCATTCTGCCACTCCCATGGGTTGGGCTGTTTTACCCATTACACCCACTCCATCAGCCCTTAAATTGCTCTTCCTGCAGATACAGGACACATGCATATACACATACATAGACACATCCGCAGTTGTGTATAGAGCTCTCATTTCTCTGCGTTGTCCTCACCTCCCTATAGAAATAAGTCCCTTAGTCATTCAAAATGGAGGGATCTTCCAGCTCCCTGGCCTGCTGTTACTCATGCATATTTACAAGTAGATCATTACTTGCTATGAAAATTCTCCCTGTAATCTTTGCTCCATTCCTCTCCTTAGACCAGCATGGCTGCAGTGTACTCTGACTCCAGGAATATTCAAATGAACAGTTCAGAAAATTTGTCTCACCTTGTCCTAGGTTTACTCTACTTTGAAATATATTTAATGCTTTTAATTGACTAAGAAAAAAAAAAAAAAATGAAAAAAAAGAGGAAAATAAAAAGATGTACTCACAAACTTCCCCACTATATTTATATGTCCCTACATACATGTGCACATGCATGAACCACAAGTAGCCGGAAATTATCATAGCTATTTTGGCCCATAAATTATTTCCTAAATAGTCCAGGTGGACACTCCAATGGCTTCACTAAGCACTTCAAGAGAGACTGTGACTTTTAGAGGATCATCATTACCTTTTGATGCATTCCATGGTCTTTTAGCGTAAACAAATCACAGTCCTTATCTGCACTGACACAGCAATCTTGATAAAAATAATTTTCTGTAAGAAAAAAAATATTTTTGTATGGGTACAGTAGAAAAAGCTCTGCAATGGAAGGAACCATTTTGTTGTTGTTGTTGTTGTTTGTTTGTTTGTTTTTTCCCTGTCCATGATGATCCTGTGAGACTCCAGGCAGGTCATATTTCTCCCCTTTGTGCCAGCTATAAACACGTTGATAGTTCCTTCCTAACTCCCACAGTGTTAGGATCATAAATGCCGTGAAGACTTCAGACACAGTAATGATGAAAATGACAATTGTATAGATACCACATGAGGAAAAACAGAAATAACAGACATAAGAAGAAAGAACAACAGCAGAGGACATTTTAAACAGCATAGAACCTCTTCCCTAGAAAAGAGAATGTAGACATGATGGCCATGTGAGGATGCCATCAAATGGGGCATGGGGATCAAAAGCACTCAGATTCTCTGTGCAACATGCTCAAGCAGCACGCCTGCCCAGCTTTGGAGAGCAGTGCCTGGCAGTGTGAGCAAAAATGTATTCCTGTGTCACAGCAAGCAGTGGCGAGAAGAAATAAAGGTCTGCCAAACAGCACCAGGAGGATAAGCCAAAATGTACTTAATCATTATTTTTATTTTTTCTTCCAGTTACCTCTACTTTCCCTCAATAAAATGCTGTCAAGTGTACTTAAAATGGAATACAGATAAGATATGCTCTTAGGTATTATAGCTGAAGATGTACATATACACAGTGTCACATCTTTGACTCTCAGTGTGTTTGCGTATGTGTCTATGGCTATACATATATATATAGTATAACTATTTTAAGTTTCTGCACATATCCTGCACATCTCATTACATAGACGAACCCACAAACACATTAAAATATAACTGCACCTTTAAAAAAAAATAGCCAATGTGATTTTCTTTGTTGTGCAAAGAAATAATGCTGAAATAATGAAGGCTTTGACAATTTTTTTTTCAGGGTCAAATTATTAATCACCATGGCCAAAAAAGAAAGAAAGGGAGAAAGAAAGGGAGAAAGGGAGAAAGGGAGAA
>VZSV01000021.1:535648-584726 GCA_013398735.1 Nothocercus julius
AAAGAAAGAAAGAAAGAAAGAAAGAAAGAAAGAAAGAAAGAAAGAAAGAAAGAAAGAAAGAAAGAAAGAAAGAAAGAAAGAAAGAAAGAAAGAAAACAATGATACTTTAAATTTAGGAAATGTGAAGGAGAAGTAAATCAAGTTTGTTTTTAATCAGGTCATGCTCTTTTTGTTTTTTATTTGTAAGGCTCTTCTTCTTCTGTACCAGTGAGTTCATTATTTTAATTCCTCATAGATTTCTCTGAACAATTTGTGCTATGTAAAAACACAAAGTAATTCTTCAATGGCTGTAGCAGTAAGAAGCTGCTCAAATTAAAGATCAATAAAAAGTACAAAAAAAAATCTGTATGAAAATAAATAAATAAAGATGGCAAATGTTTGCAATTAGACAGGATGAAAAATCTAAAAAGAAATTAAATTTAGTTGTAATACATTTCCCATTCTTTTCTTCATGAAAATTACTACTGAAGTGTTTTTTTTTTCTGTAATTTAAATGTTAAGCTGCCAGATGTGTGTCTCATGCTTGAAGAGTTGAAGCTTTGCATTATTTAGCATATTAAGATTCACAGAATTTAAAAAAGGGCTCCTTTATTGCCTGGAGGTTCTAATTAAGTAAACCTTAGCCTGGTACATTTAAAACTTGCAATACAAGAGATTTTGCTTCCTTTTTTTTTTTTCCTCTGCAGCCAAGTCTCATCAATATAATAAATATGGAAAATACTTAAGATGATACAATTTTTCTTTGGCTTGAGGAATTAAACCTATCTATTATTTTAAGAAGTTTTTAATAGAGGCCAGCAATCAGAAAGACATCTAAAGTCTCCAGTCTACTTTTTAATCATAGGAGTTGCTCTTAGTTAACGGGGGGAAATGCATCTTATAAAAACAGAGCTACGTAAAAACTGTTTCTTCTGCGGACACAAAACAAAGCAGTTCAGAGAAAGGAACAAGAATCACACAGTTCTGCATAATTAAATTGCATTTTTTTTTTGTTTATAACTTGTTATAATTGACCACAGAAAACTAATAAAGCATTAATTAGTTGCCCTATCAGCAGTTTGTTCACTGCAGGAATTAGGATGGCTGCATCAGAAACAGTAATAACATATAAATTCTTTTGACATACAGTGCCCATAAATCATACCTTAAATACAGTTATTTTTGCCATTTTATAAAATGTCAAAGGTGTCAACTTTGGCCAGATATAGCACTTAGCAGTGACTATTTTAGTAAATTGACTCAAAATACATTTTGTTCCCTGACAGGAGAACAAAATATCATTCATGATCAAAATGAACAAATTGAAGAGGAAAAAATAGCACCAAGCAAGAATAATCAAAAATAGGGATTATAACTATGATAAACGTACGTCTGCTGGTATAAACTCTGAGTTAAGATGATTAGAAATCAGCAAATACATCTTTCAGAGCAGGGAAAGTGTAATTACACCAGGGCCTGGCTAAGACAATAAAAATCGCAATTCAACCACATTATCATGAATCTGTGACCAAATATTGACAAGATCTCCAGTAGAATAGTGTTAATGCTATACATTTGAATAAGACAAATAAGGAGGACTGCTCAGATAAAGTTAGTTTCCAAACCTTGACAACACTGAGAGCAGTCTTATATCCTTATATCTTGGCATGCCAGTATGGAACTTGAATTTGAGTCTCCCCTGTTTGAACATTTGACCAGAAGGTTAGAAATTCGGTTGTTCATTCTATTTAACTTATTATTAATATGAAATGGAACGTCATCAACAGGCAAGGTTGAGAAAACTTAATGACTAGTGCCCAGATCTCCCATCCAAAACATGAGAGACATGCAGTATGAACCAAGCAGATCTGCAGAACTTCTCTTTATTAAGAAAACAGAATGGTTAGTAGACTATCTGCTATCTTTGGTGTGTTGGTGCTTCCATTCTTCCTGGTATCTTGCTAGAAATTCCACTGGGGGCTAAGAAAATTTTCCTAATGAGCAGTTTGTTTAAAAAAGAACAAAGATGACTTTTGTGATGAAAGGTGGAGGAGCTAGCATGTACAATCAGATTACAAAGGAGAAGCTTCTAAACATTTAAAAATATATATGGACAAAATGAAATAGAATGGCCTTTATCTAGGAAATTATTTTAATTTATGAATGAATACAATCTGCCTCACAGTGGTCTGGAAGAAAATACTTTCAGCTTACACTGCTGCAAAGCAGAGGAGGATGAAGCCTACTCCCTTCTGACACGTACAGCTTTTCCTGTAGTCCTGAGGAAAGAATTTTAGAAGGGCGCCATTCAGGAGTGGGGCAACAGACTCAGAAATCACTGCATTGGTTAAATTACAGCAGAGTAATAGAAATATCACAGTGAAGGCTCACTGGATTTCACAAAATTGTTTCAGAAGCGGCAATGTGAATAAATATAATCTTTTCAACAGAAACATTTCTCACCTAAACAAGCACGTTTTCAGAAACGTCAAAAATAAATTATTCCTCTTCAACTGTAATAGTAAAAGTAGAATAAAGCATTCTCTACGTTCTGTTTCTTGAACTGGAGTGGATATCTGGACTTAGCAAATGTACTGACCTCCAGGTTAGCTTCAGTGCCATCCTTGCTCAGGTGCTATTCTGAAGCTTTGCTCAGACAGAAAATATTCTTGGATGTCATGAACAGCTAAGATTTTCTTCCCAGTTCAGTCACCTAGTGTTTTTCCATAGGTGTATGAGGAGAGGAGTATTTAAACTGAAGATCTTAAATATGCTCAGACCATATTCAGCTTATTTCAGAAAACATACACTCTAAGCAGAAGAATCTTTTTGACCTAGGTTTGAAAAACTGGAGTTAGAAGTTTGTCCTGGATATGACACAGAAACATGATGGTTCAGTGGGCTGGAGGAATGACAGAGGTAAAAGCCTGACTAACAATATTTATGAGGAATATTTTATACATTTCCAGGATTTTTACTGGGTGCATGCATAATGAGACTTTGAAAAAAAGAAGTCAGGCTTCATATGAGAGGAAGGCTGGGTAGCAGCTGTCTGCTAGGATGAGCATTGGCAGGGAGGAAAATGAAGGCACTGTTGAAGTTCCGAATCAGACATCAGTTACAGTACAATTCCTGGTTTATCCATGCTTCTGTTGAAATTAATAGGGGATTTCAAAATGAAACATTTTTCCCTACCTAGTTCTGTGTGTAGATACTGAATTTAATGTTTACATTACTGACAGAGTTCCATCATAAAAAAAAAAATCTGTTCTTTAGTGATGATCCTTAAGAAATCATAGAATCATAGAATCATAGAATGCTTAAGGTTGGAAGGGACCTCTAGAGATCATCTAGTCCAACCCCCCTGCACACGCAGGGTCACCTACAGCAGGTGGCTCAGGACTGCGGCCAAGCGGGTCTTGAAGGTCTCCAGAGAAGGAGACCCTCTCCAGAGAAGACCTAAATCAAAGTTTTGTGTTAAATTAACATGCAATAATTTTAGCAAGTACTCAAAATTAAGCTCATCATGGAAAAACTATGTTGTCTTGTGAATGAAGACGAGTGAAAATGCATTTGACCTATTTCAAATGCAATGATGCTTTGGAGGTTTGCTGATGGTCCAGAAAGATAACCTATTATACAAAATCTGTTCTTCAAATCATCATAGGTGATTTTTAGAAAGATTTTCAGTAGATCTGATATTTTTATCATCAGTAGATGAGAGTATTATCAGTATTGAGAGTATTACCTCACTACAAGAAAGACATTGAGGTGTGGGAGCATGTCCAAAGAAGGGCAATGAAGCTGTTGAAGGGGCTGGAGCACAGACCTTACAAGGGAGCAGCTGAGGGAGCTGGGGTTATTTAGTTATTTAGAAGAGGAGACTCAGGGGAGACCTTATCGCTCTCTACAGCTACCTGAAAGGAGGTTGTAGTGAGGCAGGTGTCAGTCTCTTCTCCAGCAGAACTACTGATAGGACAAGAGGAAATGGCCTCAGGTTGCACCAGGGGAGGTTCAGGTTAGACATTAGGAAGAATTTCTACATGGAAGGAGTGGTGAAGCACTGGAACAGGCTGCCCAGGGAAGTGGTGAAGTCGTGATCCCCGGCAGTGTTCAAGAAACGCGTAGAGGCGGCAGTTAGGGACATGGATTAGCAGGCTTGGTGTCGAAGGGTTTACAGTTGGACTCAGTGATCTTGAAGGTCTTTTCCAACCATAACGATTCTATAATTCTGTGATTCTTATTGCAGAGTATACTGAGCAGATCCTCAAATGATCTGTTCAGATTGCAAAACAATTTCCGTTGGATCTAGCCTTTCTTCAATCAAAATTGTAGAAATTTGGTATCTTTCAAAATCAGGCCACTTATTAACTATGTTGTTACAGGGTATTTGTAAGAGACCCTCTTGATTTGAAAATCTTGGCGCTATATGCCTTTGTTTGACATTGGAACTCTGCCAAATTCCACATAATTAATTTGAATAAAAATTCAACATAGTAGTCTTATAGCTAGATAAACATTTGTGACAGGATAGAGGAAAGAGGAGAAAAGGAATAATGGTCTACCTGCATAACTTGTAATTGTTTTTTGAAACATGCATTCTAAATCTGTAAACATGCAAATGTTGTCTAGGAAAAACAAAATAGAAAAACAGTTAAAAAAACAGATGTCAAAATACCACTGTATTTTTTTTCAGCATCTTCTCTTATTGAAGGCTGCTCACATTTAAAATATTTTGGGGTTTCTAAACTGTTTTGCAAGATTAATGCACAAATAAATGAACTTCAAAGTGGATTCCATTAAAGTAAAAATTGGAAAAAAAAAAACTAGGCTAAGGCTGTGATGAAATTATTGGAAGGACCAATGCCTACAAAAAAAAAAAAAAAAAAAAAAAAAAAAAGAAAAAAAAATTAAAGCCGTGCAGAACTTATTTAACCAAAACAGTCACCACCCATTACTTCTAGTGCATCTATGATGGTCAGTACATTCGTAGTGCTTACAAATCCTTCCTAAGCAACGCTGCCCGAGCTCCTACCTCTGTTTGTACCTGCTTGACATGAGGTATACCCGTATCAGCAGACTCATAGTCCTAGCTGTCTTCTGTAGACATTTTAGAAAAAAACCTCCAATGAAATGGTTTACAAACTATCGTTCATGGGTTGCTGTAAAAGGAAAGCTGGAGTATCAACTGCCTCAAATAAGGGTGTAAAATTCCAGTAGATAATTTAGGGGAATTTGCAAATTTGAATAAGACTGAGGGCTAGTGCTTAGACAGGAACTCTCCGGTCTTTCTTATACAGTAATTTTTCAGTTCAGTGGCTAAAGGTAGCCCATTTCAGCCTCCTGGTGCAAGAGGAGAATTGCTCTTTCCTTTCAAAATAAGACATTCATTTACTTTCACTTACATTTTCACTCTGGCTATTTACGAGACGGAGCTAGACTCCACTTTTCCCTAAAAGAAGAGCTGATCCTCATCGTCTTTGAGACGAGTGGGAGAGCCATGAGTGTTGCGTTTGGCTGTAGAGGACAGGCAGGCTCCCAGTGTCCATTCAGCCATTCAGCTCTACCTAGTTACCCTGTACATTTTTGCCATGACCAGGAGTGCCTTGATCCTGGGCATGTGTGTGGGTGCAAGTGCGAACAGAGCACTGGGAGCTGTAGGTACAGCCTTGACACCATCAGTTACTTCCCCCTTGGTAAATCTGCCTCTGGACATCATGGTGGTATCTGATTTTAAGATAAGACCTAGGGTTTTACTTTACGCAGTTCTCAGACACATACGTTTTACCCAGTATAAAAGACTAACTGTGTAGGTTACAATTCTTTGCCTTCAAAAGAAATGTCACAACTCAGAAATAAACACTACCTGATGTTAATAAGGACAGGGACTCATACATAATTTTGTTTAGCACAATTAACAAAGGATATAGCTATTAACATGGTGCAGGAAAAAAAAAATACTTCCCCACAACCTAAGAGCAACATGTTGTGATCCGCGGATATAAATGACCAAATAAAATGAAAGGATGTAAAAATGTCACGGAAACACCAGCTGTAATCTAATGTTGTCAGTGCACTCCACACACACCTTGTAATTACTAACACATTTGGCCGCTAATACATTTGAGACAGAGGAGCCCACTATTTCTGTACCTTCTCACGTAAGCTGCTTTTGATCCTTCACAATTGATTTAAACTCTTCCATTGCTTCCTTTGCCCAGTGAAATAATTATGAGATGGTATCACAGAGCAAGGGGGAAGGGATAGGAGGGTATTCACACACATGCCAAGCAGATCTATTTGCAAACTTTCTGCAAATTAAATCATGCAATAAAAGTCCTAACCTGCTGGAAACATTTTAAGCTCTTCTCTTTTCCTCCCAGCTTCTTCTGACACACGCACTTCTCCTTTCGCAGCATTAAACTGCTTCTCCACTTCCTTTACAACAGTGGGAATACTTCCCTTATGGGTGTCAGGCTCTTTCAGGGAGGTCAGAGGTTGCCCTGCAGAGGAAATGACAAGCTGTGAAATGTAAAAGAACAATTCCTTCCACATGTTTCTTTGCTCCGGGAGCAGTAAGGGGTTGTCGGCTAGCATCGAGATGGGATGGACCAGATCTTTGCCTAGCAGTCCTGTCAAAACTAATTTACAATTAAAGACCTGCACAACTGTTTAAAGCTTTACAACTCCAGCAAGTTGCAAGAACTGTGGAAGCCAAGCGGTGCAAACCTACACTGTTTTTAATAGCCAGGCAGGGGGACAGATGGAAGAAAAACAGAGAAGTGCTCTAACTCATATAGTAAGCAGATAAATTGCATACAAGAAAATGGTTCTTCTGTACAATATTTATTTACAGGATAAGCTCATTGTCTGGGAACTGAAAAAAATTCATCTGCTTTAACTTTTTTTCTGGTTGATGCATGTGGCACACAAGCTATCCATTAGGCAGTTCATTGTATGCTAGTGAAAAAAAAAAAAAAAAAGCTATTCTGAAAGAGCTCAGTTGCTCTTTTCCTTTACCCTGCCAGAGTGTAGAGAACCAGGGGAAGGAGGGACTAACAAGCTTTTGGAATGAAGAAATGACGCCTAGAAAATCTGTCTCCTGCCTTCTTCAAGCAATGGTCAAAACAGGATCCAAAGGCTATTGAGGCAATGGGACTTCTTCTATCCACCAAAGCAGCAGCAACAAACATTTCTGCTACAGGAAGCAGCATAGTAGTGCTAACACAATACTCATTGCAGGTTAATTCACCCTGTATTTCAGGCGTCCTTCACTGAGATCATCCTCCTGCTGGGACCAAGCTTGTTTAGCCATCATCATACACTTTCCTTAGAAACCTAAGCTGCTAATGCCTCTCCTCTAACACAGGCAGATTAAACAGCCAGTCTCATGGTTTGGATTTCCCTGAGCTCACAGTGAAGGCAACAAATAAACAAGAGCTACGCATTGCCCAATACAGAGCTACACTTTAAAAGAATAGTGTAGCCCGGAGTTAATGGAAATAATATGAACGTTCCTACTTAACCTCCAAAAACCAAGACAAATTCAGAGTGAATGTTAAAACACCATCTCCTAACCTGCTCTATTTTGCGTATATGTTGCAGCTCCACATATGGTATCGATATGTAAGATCACTCGCTATTTAGACTACTGCAGTGGAGTAAGTTACAGAGCACCAGTCTTCATTTAGGCTGTTCTTGCTTTCTCTGGTTTGTGTCTCAACCTTAATGTCACTTTAACAGAGCTTTTTTCCCCCCTGCTTTTGGTCGTTTAACAGATATAATACAGTATTTATAGAGCATATCAATGTGCGACAGCTTGCCACAGATCATAAACACATTTTTCTGTTGGAAATGTTGAAGTCGTGATTTTCACCACGTGATCTCCAGTTCCCTAAGGTTCACTCCTTTAATTGTAAATAGCCAGAAAGTCATCAAGCTAGTGTTTAATAAACTTTTAATTTGAAATGGATTACCACATGTTGTGTTTGTTTACCCATTATTAAATCTCTTAGCAACATATCACCAGCAGAAACAGCATACTGTAGCACTGCATAGATACATTAAAAAACAAACCCATGGGGGATATTAGCAGCTAATAATATCTTTAAAGAAGGCTCCAAGAAAAATAAATAAATATAAACAATATCAAAACATACCTCTAGAAATTTTTGCTAGTGTTCATCCCTGTGACTAGGAAATTACAGACCCTCCATGACCAACTTATCAGCTTCCTTCAGAGGTCTGCATACCAAATAGGACATGCACTATTGCTCTTCCTCAGTTCTTAGAAATACATCTTTCTGGAAGTCTCAGTCAGTCTGTGGCAGGGTTTTTTGTGTGTTTTTAGAAGAGCAGTCTATTTAGTTGCAGCCTCTATGTGCATGTGTACACACACATGTAAATCAAAGTAATAATATGAATGAGTCTGCTTTGTTATGAGCTTGTCCATAAACTGTTGAGAAAAATCAGACGCATCTCCGCCTTTTGGATCTATTATTCATGCCATCTACAGCAAGAAGATCTTTAGCAGGTATGTACTAGATATATGGTCCCCACCAAAAGGGTCTTATTCCTCAGTACAATGTATGTTTATGTCTCCAAACATCAAGTATCTGGGTAGATACATAAAACCCTTTTGCTAGCAGTGCAGTTGCTGCCTAGCTTAAAAGTGACGCAAGGCAAACCTCATTTTCCTTATCTCTTAAACCACTGTTCACTTTCTTAAAGGTACTTCTACTGGCCTCTTTTCATATTGTACTTCCAATCTGAGCTCCCCTTTCACCATGCTAAATGACTAGTGTTTAACCATTTGCTTGCTTGCTGTCTTTCCTTCCAATATTCTGAGGAAACTGCACTTTAGAACTGAATGTCTATTTCAAATTTGCACATAGCATTTATGCAGACACTGCTACCTGTAGGCTGACTACATCCTTCTGTTCACTAACCAAGAGGGGATACAGGAATGTCTGCATGCCAAAAAAAAAAGAACTATCATTGTTCCTGGCAGTCATATCCCGTAAGCTAAAATAGAAAAATTCAGTCCAGTGATCTGACCTTCTTCTAATTCCTGTATTTATAAAGGAAGAGGAGGGCTGATTTGTGGTGGGCTGTCACAATATGGTCAACTGTGTCTTCAGTGCAGCTACCTCAGGAGAACCACAGAGACCAGGGAGGACACTCAGTCTAGAAGGGATGTTTAGAGATTTAACAAGAAATCTTCTGGGAAGGTCTGATTTTTTTTTTTTTTTTCTGTAAGCTTGGTGTCAGAAGTGGCTGAACTGTTATTGATGTGACTTTCCAAACATCGTTCAACTTTAAGCAGAGGACAGCATGGAAAGGTTCATCCTCAGCAATGGTTTACATTGTTCACAACTGGAAAAGAGAGTTAGGCAATCCTAATGAAAATAATCACAGTATTCCTGCTATAACACACACTGGGCTAATATCTAAATGAGGAAAATCTAGCTTAACAACAACAATAACAACTAGCTTTCATTTCAATAAATGAAATTATATGTTGCTCCAATGAGAGACCTAACATAAAAATGAAGGTTTGAAACCATCACCTTGTGGTCCAGACAATTTAACCTTCTCCAAAAGTCCATTCTTTCTGTGAATGCTTGTAGATGTGAGAATTTCTGGTGGGAGATGAAGATGCATATCACATTGCTCATCTGAATCCTGTGGTAGTTTAATTACCTAGTAAAAGAAAATATGTGAGAGTAAGCAGTTGAGTATTCCACAAATCCAGAATGTACTTGTTCATACACTCTTTATGAACTCCAGAAATGCAAAATGGTGTGTTCTTCTTTCTCTGCCCTCCATTTACTATAGATTTCTATCACATTGGTTTCTCCTTTGCATCTTTGCCATGCTAATGGACTAAGGCAAAAAAAAACAGAAAAAGTACCAAGCTCAGACTGATCTAGAACTACATGTCCCTGAACCATTAAACTATCCCAGCTGTGAGGTCCTATATGTGGTATTAAAAGACTATTTTGAATTTTTTTTTAATATTTGGGGTTTGCTCCCACATTTCATCCTTTTTCACTCATTTTTTTCAAAGTCCTACTAACAGCATATGCAACATTTTCTTTCCTAGTTTATTTGAAGTATATGTCTGGCATAAATTCTTATTCATCTTTATGCTTCTGAAGTTATTTTTTCTTCTTTTTACTCTTGGTAGATCCCAAAGTAAAGATTGCCTATATTAAAAAAATCACTGAGAGAAATTCAAAATGAATAGCAGCACTTTCTTTTAACTAATCAACATATTATAAGTAAGATACTTTCCAAATTTCTCTCCTTTGGTAAACATTTTTTCCTGATCCAGAGTGGTCTGAATAAAAGAGGTTTGAGTGTGAGATCTTCTTGTTAAGATTCAGAATACAGGAACATATCTCTGTTACAAATAACACTCTTAATCTACAAAGACCAGAAACAGAACTTTCACTGAAGAGCAGTTCTTAATTTAGGCCCATTTATTCAAATAAAGTAATATTTGAATTAAGTCCAAAAACTATTCAAAGTATGGTTCCTACCATGACAGAGACTTGCTTGTTAACAGGGGGCACCAGTCATACAAACAAGGATATCATAAGCAATCCTATGTTATTCTGTAGCCATAAATAATTGTGAAAGCACCTCTGAGATTCAGTAAAATTGTGGAGAAAATTCACATGTGCACAGTTTTATGATTCAGTGATAAACAACATTGATATATCGATCAATATTTTGAATAATTCTGACAACAGACTGTAAAAAATGACTAATTTCAGGTGGGAGTTAGAGATGTATGTCATTCATTTTGTTTATATAGACACTAGATAGTTTGATAAATTGCTTATAAGAAAGGGAATATTGATTTTAAGTCTGACAGAGGAAAAGCAGAATATGTTCTAAAGAAAAGTGACAAAACCAAAAGGCCTAACATTTACAAAAACAAACCTGAAAATAGAGATTGCATAACCAGTGGTCCAAGTCCAAGGAAATAAACTTTTCGATTTTTTTGAATCGGTCAACTCTGGAATTATAATGGCCTCTGAGGAAGGGGCACTTAAACTTCCCTTCCAAAGTGTTAAAACTGTTGTCACATAAGGGGAAAGCCCCCCATCCTACCCCTCGATCAATGCAAGCCCAGGTTCCACGAAGAAGGAAGAGTTCAAAGAGTAGTACCATGCCTGGGTTCATAGCCCTTCTGGGTGGCAGAACCTAGCAAAAGAGAAACAGAAAAGATTCATTAGTTATAAGAACATCACAAGGAAACAGCCTTCTTATGACAATCTACAAACTTCATACATTTGAATAAATTTTGCATATTAAAAAAAAAACAAGTTTTCACCTCTTCTTCCCCCAAATTGTATATTAGAACCATTTCTACCACCACTATAACAGAAAATACTGTGCATTTTATTCATGCTGATTTTGCGATTTCTATTTCTTCCCTGGCTGTCTAAAAATGCTCATTTTTTTCATTAGCACGTGGTGTAAAAATATTGCAACTTGAAAATTTTAAGACAAATTTTAAGACAAACTTTGGAGCCTGAGACTTTCTTGACGGCCTGTTCGGATCTGTAACTGCTTTCTTGCAGCAGCTTTAGAGATTTCCTCTGCTCAATATTTTCTTATATCCAGTGAGGAACATTTCCAGGCTTGCTCCTTACTGAGTCATAAACTCTTCTCCACCCAGTTCTGGGAATGGTATTGGTACAGAGTGGCATTCTCCTTCATATTAAAGCAGGGAAACCCTTCTTATAAAATAGGCGGACCTCAGAGCCGGGTCAAAAAGGATTTTGAGGTAGTAAACTCCCAACATACCAAAGACTGGCCAATAGTGTTTGCACTTTTCATAAGATAGAGCTCTTCTCAACAACTTGGAGCTAGGCAAGCAGGTTACCCGTGCCTAGGGCCTGAAGCAATTGAGCTCCAAAGGCAGACTTGAAAATCAGGAGTGAGGAAATATCCCTGAAGTAATGAATTTATGTAAATCCTTCTGCGAGGTGTGCTGTGTGAAGAAATTCAAGGTCATGTGAAGAATACAGGAGAAGTAGGGTGGCAACAAACACAAAATGTGATCCTAAGCCACAATTTTAACTATGTTCTTTAATTAACATGGGGGTAGATTCATGTCCGGATGAACAGTTTTTCTTCATTCTAAAAGACAAGTAAAGCTAAAAAGCACAAGAAAAGTGGGGTATGGAAGGTAACTACCATCACATCCTGGCTAAAACACTGTGAAAGGGGATCATCTGGAGGCAAGGAGTACAATAGGTCAGCTATACCACTCACAAGGTGAAACATCTGCTGCTTTACTATTCCTACAAGTTCTTCTGGATTATACAGAACTGGAACTGTGCCCAATCTCTTAAATAAACTATGCTGGATGTTAATCTCATCGATACATTACTGTGTTATTTGAATGTCTTCCATCTTATTGCTGACACGTCAGTCATTGACGTTCATATCAGCACGTGTGCTGGTATACTTGCCGTACAGAGACTCCACTAATCCTTACTTAGCAAAGGCAGAGAAAGAAAAGTCTTTGCTCCTTCACTCCTCTATAAATTTACATATGGAGCAGGCCACAACATTCAAGGGTATCTTCTGATCTGGGTGGTTAAACATTCGAAGGCCTTGTAGGATGCCTCTTCAGCACATCTACATTCATTATCCACTTTTAAAGGCCTAGTGTTAATGCTATGCAAAAGGCTTTTTAACATAGCATGGATTTCCTCAGTCAGATCATATTCTATAGCTGATAAGCAGCCACAGATCTTTAAGGTTCAAATTTCTATGCACACAAGTACATGTAAAGCTATTTCACTATTGCTATTTTTTTAAATACGAGCATCACTTTCTTTTACTTCTGATTGAACAGTGGACAAGATAATAAGCACAGCTCAGGTACAGTCAAGCTTTTTCTCTGTCTTTTTCTAAAGCAATTAAGAGATTTAATCATATCAATAACTACTATATTAGGAGATGTTATATGTTCATAGTTTTGTTGCATTCTGTGGTTTTTTTGCAGAGATGAATATACACCATAATAATATGTTTTCCTGTTTAAAGATATATATTGTGATTAAATAATGGCTGAAGAGAGGAAGTCATTTAAGGAAATCTTTTAAAACTATAAATATTGTCATTATTATGTAGGTATACTTTATATTAATTATGTAAATATATTCTAAGACTTAGTGTAGGCTTAAAATGAAACAGAAGCATCTGTTGAAAAATGCCATAACCCTGTGGCAGCTGCTATTAAACCATTAACAGTATCAGGTTTCATTTAAACCAGATTTACCATTTTCTATAACAGCCCGTGGGAAAGCTAAAAACATTAGGCACAAATTACTGACAAAAGAGATCCTTAATCAAGCCATACATTTCATTTGGCTAGCTGGATGCTAGATAGTAACCTCTGTGCTACAAATTAAAGGTGGTGGTTACAAGGCTATGATCAAAGACAATTACCTGCATTATTGAACAATCTCAAAGCACAAGCAGCGGAAATCACTGACATATCACAACATCTCTTTTAGTTTCCCCCTTGTTTCCCAGACTTACTCTTTTGTTTAGAATAACTCAGCAATGCACTCTCTTCTACCAGGTTGCCTAAAAACAGACGACGATTCGACAGTTGGCATAAGGGTAATCAGAGCGACTATTCAAAATTTGTTTCTCTGTTTCCTGCTCACTGTCATACTGCACTTGCTATAAACTCTCATCCTGCACTTAAATTGCAGACTCATTCTTTGGGGCAGGAAACATCCCTTAAGAGTTACATTCCATGATCCAAACACTTAATGGGAAATAGATGCATTTTGTCACATACCTGTATGCTACAAAGCCTGAGATTTTAAGATTCATTTTGAGAATCTTCATGCAAGGATGACAAGTGCCTAACCAAAGTAAGACAGTGTCACACATCACCGCATACACTACCAGTTCGTACAAATACAAAATGCATTTCTATACTTTCCACACAAATACTCAGCTTAACTGTCTTCCTATTATTCTATCCTGGAGGTCCAAACCTTCACACAGATGTCTCTGGGCTTTCTTTGGGTTTCATTTTCAGTGGGTTTCCATTTTGACACTCACCATGAGCATACAGGTGAAATACTAATTAGAAAGGGACATTTAGGCTGAATAGGAGAGTGTCAAAAAGGGAGAACCTCCCCACAAGAGCCCTGTACTAAACCTATCCCACCATGCTGCCTTACGCTGCCCCCACCACCACAGTAAATCTGCATCTCCATAATACCCAGTAGTCCAATAGCCACAGGGTCAGATGGCCCTACAAGGAAGCCTAGCGTTGAGCCACCTGTCCTTAATTAGTCTCCTCCTAGGTGACAAGTTTGAGAGCAGGGATTTGGGTGAGGGCCAGCAGGACCCGTAGGCAGAGCTACACAAAAGCATTTAGGCACGTAACTCCTATTAAAACCCACAGGACTTGAGTGCCAGTATGCCTTGGTGGGTTTAGGCCCTCATTCTTAGACACATGCTGGAGCACCGTTCAGACGTGCAGAGGAGGAGGAGAATCAATACCAGCAAAAAGCCTGCTCTTTTTGTAAGAGACTCGTAGTCCTAGAAGGAAATGGGAATGGGTGCTTTCCGGGCTTGTGGCACCTGCAGAGACCACTGCCTCATGCGAGCCAGAGCCAGGGATGGACCAAGGCATCCTGTCCTGGACATAGGCACGTCAAACTGAGCAGTTTCTTTTGATGGATTGCTTTGTTTTTGAAGAAAAAATAACCTTTACATGACTGAGAGATATAACTTTTCTGTTGATGGCAACTTCCTTAGAGGCACCAGTTGCTAAGTTAGTCCATGAGCTTGCACCACCACTGTTGATGGTCAAAGATAGAATAAAATGTAAATCCACTTTTATGGGGTTTAATGGGTCTAATCTGTAACATCTCAGTTTACAAATTGCTCTTGCTCAGTTAAAATTTCCATTGAGCTCCATGAGCTATATAACCTTTTATAGAGGTAAGAAAGCATCTTACACCTACTTTTCACTGGTGCAATTTGTTCTACAAAGGGAGATGCCGCAGAGAATAAATAATGCTTGTGTGTGCTGCACACACACAAGTAATTCTTCTTAGTCTGCAGTTAACGGTGTTGCATTTAATTGAATTAAATCATAGTGAACTAAAATTATCTCTTGCCACTATTTCTGAATTCAACTGTTTTATATCAGTTTTATTGTAATATATCTTACTTCCCCATATGCCACTATAATTTCAGCAAAGAAATCGTTTACTCTAGGGAGAGAATGAATTCTATTTGAATATTTCAATAAACACATCCAGTGCAAGGATCTGGGCTTTTTGTCTGACTTTACTCATGGATTTTAACCTTGTCAGAGAAGGAATAAACCTTTACTTCTCCCCTTCACATGTGCTGAATTTAGAAGAAAAGGACAAAAATGCCATTGTCTAAGTCACATAACACAAAAATGTAACCACTAAACATCTACCATTCAACCAGATTAAACTAAATTAGAAGATGCAAAGACAATTCAATGTTTACTTATTTTCAACAGAATAATCTTGCAAAACACCACATAAGCTAATAGCTTGTCATTTCTGATGATGCAAACTGTGGCAAATTAATCTTAAAGGCATCAAACACAGGTAGGAGACCTTTTAAATACGACACAGTTCCTATCACACCATCTTATTAGCAAATAATAAAACATATATATTTTGTTGTATAAAATAAATATTGTTTGGCTGAGGCTGCTTTTGCCAAAACAAGGTGGAGCTTTCATGGACAGATTTCAAGCCTTCGTTGTTCACATGCAAGGCTAGCGTACAAGCAGAAGGGAGAGCACTCCTGGGAAGTGTTTATGTAACTGAAATTTATAAAGGGTCAGAAGGAATAGGAACAGAAACCTGGACTGAGGTAAAAATTAAATACCATGTTATTAGGATTTCACAAAAGTCCTATCTATCATCAGAATGCTTCGGAGCAGCTGGGAAAACAGAGCAGCTTTGGGTGGTTGCCTGCCTGTTCCCAGGTATCTGAATACAGAACAACACACAAATCTGTGCAAACAATGCACTGTTGCTCATTTTCCCCTTACATATGTCTTTTTTTTTTATTATTTCCTGCTTAGGAGAAGAGACTTTTCAAGCCTGACATAGGTCAAACAAAGGACTCCTCTGCCTGGGTCTTCAGGAGCTTCTTAAATGTCCATGCAGTAGCACCCATTTTCAGTGACCCTGGACCCAAACTTCTCTGATGAGGTGGGAAGATGGGTCACCCATTGAGGCCAGGGCTCCCTGCAGGAATACGTTCCCTTGCTGTAGCACAGAGTGTATCCGCGTCCCACTTGTGAGGGTCATCTCCGGTACCAATTTGCTTGCAAAGGAAGACACTTGGAAAACCTTAAGTGTAGCACATGCCGCGTGAAGACAGAAATCTTCTCTTGCAGCTGCAAAGCCCAGTTCCAAAGCTCAGGATGAGCTGTGTGGTATCCGTAAAAAGACAATGCATTTCCGCTTTTAATCTTTCAGCAGTGGTGTCTACATGCAGGTTTTGTTCCCAAAATCATCCCAGTGCTTTCCCAGACCTGCACCAACTTCCCCGCTGAAAAAAAAAAAAAAAAAAAAACGCCCTATTGTCAGAATAGCCAAAATTCCCCATTGTCCCCATCTCCTCCAGGAGAAGTAATTCAGGGCATAGTTAGCTCCAGCAGCGTCTTTCGTGGCATGACTACCTTACACCAGAGGACCAGGATCTGGCCTTTTATCTTTCCAAATACAGGAAAATAATGTTTGCATTCTGTGAGCTTTAGCCTCTGCATCTGTTGCTAATTGTCCTGGCACATCTGCTGCTAATTCTTTTCTGTTCTGTGACCAGCAGGGAGTAGTAATGTATGGTACAGTCAGCATGAGCCTCCCCGAGAGCTCCTCGTGATATACCGCTGGACCGCATATATGCTGACCTCGTCATAGGATGGGAGTAATTGCCTTTGTAAACTTAGCGCAGGAATCCGGGTTCACTCTCTCACCACTCCCGTGCTTCTTATTTATTCCCGAGATTTATTCCAGTGCCGTCAGAGCAAGAGCTTTCCCTGATACGCAGGCCACTGTCATGAAATAGCAGTTTATTTCTTCTGTGTCAGGAGGATACGTACTTGATCAGAAACCACTCGGAGCCAAGGAGTCTCATACAGTCCAGGTTCACACAGCCCGGAGTTATGCAGCAAGCAATGTTACTTGCATGCTTTTAGCCCCAAAATAGGCATTTTTTCTTGCCATTTTGTTCCACAAGCTGTTTCAGGTCCGTTTCCTGATGCTATTCTGGGTTCTCTGCCCTGCCTTTAGCATTAAAGCATCCTCTTCCTCCTGAAGTCTCAGTCCATCCTGGGAGAAGATGGTACTTCCAGGCAAGCTGTAAGTGCTTAATTCAGGCTCTGTCAGCATTCCGTGGATGTGCCAGATCCTGACCAGATTGTGGTCTTCTTTCAGGATCTCAGTTAACACATCCTCCAGTGAAGAAACTGGGTTCCTCAGAAAAAAATCACCTTTTCCTTGTTCACCCTACTTAAAAATGTGGCACATTTGAACAGGGTTTCATTCTTTCTTTGTCATAAAGTACTCTTTGTATTTCTGTACCATTGCTTTCCATCCAACCTGCTCACCCTGAGTTTGCGGAGAATTATTTAAAATGCAAAATGCTTCCAAACCAGGTATTTTTGGAAATAAAGCATGTTCTGAGAGCGTTTTACCAGCTCCCACTGCTTGGAGGTTTTGACTAAAGCACTCTGAGCCTTCTTCACACTCCTAGTGTCGGTATTTTCTTGGTGTGGTGCTTATTTATTTCCTCTTGCCATCCTCCGTCGTGCGAGATTACTTGTAGCTCAGAATACAGAGGGTGCTGGGCTCTGAGTCATAGCTGATCAGCACTCCCCAAAATGAGACTTTTGAACAACTTGCCTATTGTATCCAACGTTTCCTGTCACATTATCTTACAGGAAAAAATTCCCAGTGAATAGGCCGTGAAGTGGTCTAAAGAAAAAGCCTGTCCCTAGATTCTCCCAACTTTTAACATTTGCCTGCTAACTTTCCCAAGGCAGACACGAACTCAGCCTCATGAATTTAGATATGATGTAGACCTGCATTTCTGAGTGCTGGGGCTGTACCTGGTGGCCTAAAGCAGAACGGCGTGCACAACACAATCCACACTGTGTTTTCAAGAACGCCAAGGCCACACAGTGACTCAGTAGCATACTAAAAGTAAGCCCAAAATTCCCCCAAATAAAACCTGGGACAGCTAATGCAAATACATATGCAAACTACATAAGTCTAAATTCAGGAGATGCGAGAGACTCCACCACAAAATGGCTTCGTAACACCAGCACATCCAGTTTAAAGAGCCTCTTAGAGTTTTTGCCTCTTCTGGGCTCATACCACAGTACTGGAAATAGCACTCCTCCCCTGCAAAAAAGAAAATATTGCAACTGCAGTCTTTAAATAAACATAAGTCTAAGCTCAGTATTTTTGTTTACCAAAAGGTTCACGTAGCACCTTATCATCCCAACTACAAATAATTATATCCAGGGAAAGTTTAAGTGACCCTCGTTTTGAAAGTCCTTTGGCATCTCCATACATTATTACCTTCTATTTTTTCTCATAGTGTGTCAAACTCATATTATGTCTTATAAAGTGTCCTACAGCTAAATGTTCTTCATCTGTGCCAGAGTTCAGCTCAAGAATAAAATGAGGGAAAAAAATAGTTTGTGCTCTACTTTTCTAATGATACCTTGTTTTGTAATTACTAAAAGCATTACAGCGCTTAGACAGATGCTGACGTATGGAAAATATGGTCCTTGAAAGTGTTGGTTTCATCATATTTTACGAATTAATACCTTAGGTCATGTTAATCAGTTTCTGATATATGTAATTTTCAAAATGCACTTCAGGGAAGAAAATGCTGGAAATGACTAATAACAACAAAGATATGAGCTTTATTCATTATATATCTAAATCTGCATCTCAACATTACCAAAGTACTTTGCTATCTTAACTATTTAGGAAGCCTTAAATAAAAAAATAAATCCAAATCATCCAGTGAAACAGAGCATCCTCTTTTCTTTCCAAGCAAAAGAGTTCAAATTTATTAATTTTGTAGCTATATTTTAAAATGAGTGTCAGCCCCTGCTAGACGACTGTATGATAAGTGTCCTGAAACTTCGGGAAAAGGCACTAAATTTTTCACAGCATTTGTGTTTCATTTTCAGTGTAATAAAAATACGCTGCCCTTTTAATAATGAATAATAGATCTCCTGGTATGATTTACATACGTGGATTAAATGTCATGTTTGAAAAGTTGCTGTTTTATTCATATTGAATTTCCCTCAAGTAAAACAAAATGGTACCTAGCTACTGTTATAATATTGCTAGTACCTTGCCGCACTGATACATAAATATGAACTGGTTGATATACTCTTTTAAAATCTAAAGATTGGTGAATTGTTCTGTCAGCAACTGCAGCTTTATATGAATACGAACAGATTTAGTGCAATCTCATGCGCCAGGTACATTGGTGGAAATCTGTAACTCCAGTGATGACTTCTAGAACTCAGATGATTTTGCCAAAATACCAACTTTGGAAGGGTGACACAGAGCAAGGATCACTGTCTGAGCCGACACTGCACGAGGGAAGGGAAAGCTTAGGGAGCCTGTTACCAGCACAGTTTTTTCTCCTATTTCATGGACACACCTCTCTTCAGAAGTACTGCAGTGACATCCCCAGTGACTAGATGGTTAATGAATTTATTTTCTATGTCATTTGGAAGCAGCCACATTGCATTATAGCAGTATTCAGGATAACTGAAAATTTCTTATCTGAATTTTCCCTTTTGAACATTTTTTTTTTTTTTCCATCAGGCAGTGTTTTAGTGGAAAGCTTTCCAGAAATTAACATTTTCTTTTAAAACGTTACAAATACTTGAAATAGGAATGCTTTCCTCAGAAATCATTTTTCTTAGTAGAAGACACTAGAAATGGACATTTGAAATCAACTTTGTCCTGCTAATTGAAATTTTGCTAGTTTTTTTTTAAAGAAAAGCATTTTAGCCACATGCCATTTTTTATACTATTGAAGACAATTAATCTTTTAATTCTGAAAACTTCATTATTTTTTCTTATAATTCTATATTATTCTATAATTTTATAGAATTTATAGAATAATTATAAAATTATTTTATAATTTTGTCATATAACTATTTTAATTATTGAAACAACCCAAGAAAAAAAGAAAGAAGAAAAGTAAAATATTTGGGGGTTTGAGTAAAATTAGACATTTGAATGTCATGACTTTTCTTTTGTGCTCTCCAAATCATCATTAGATGAAGAATGTAACCTGGATTTGTGTAATCTAGATTTGCTTACACTCCAGCAATGCTGCGATACAGATCCTAAGGGACAGTAAATCACTGTTCTAAATATACTGTGAATGAAAATACTCACCAACTAATTAGGTCTTATCCGTACTATGACTTCAGCTGTCATAAACCAGCAATAAGAAAATTGTACTAGTAAAATCATTAGCCTTGTGTAAAGATGAGGCAGTTTCTCCTATGTAGACATTGTCAAGGACCATCTAATCGCATCAGCTATCTCTACCAGGAGCACAGTAAGCATGACTCCCATCCTCTCCTTGCTTTCACCACAGACCTGCCAAAAATCAGGCAGTGCAAAAGCATATTGAAAATTTAAAAACAAAGCTTCCTTACCCCAATGTGTTTAATCATCTACCGCAGTTGCTGAATCTCAGATTGAGTTCAAGTCATTTTCTGCTAGAATGCAGGTAAAGCTTCAAAACATCTCTTGCTTCATCCAAGCCAGACAGCTCAACTGTGGCATTAATCTATTAAAAATCTAAAATCCACCCTTTCAAAAATTAAAGGTATGAAAACTTCCTTAAAACTTGGGGTCTAAAACAAGTCCCCTTCAGATCACACTTTTGGGTGTTATACCTAAGATGGTAGAGAGTCATTCAAAACAATAATTGTATTTTATCCCTAACTAAAGCATTCATGCATCTTTTGTCTAGCACAATTTAAAGGGGGAAAAAAAAAGAGATTTATATGACTTTCTGACCTTACCGAAAACCAAATAAAATTCAACTGGGGCTATGAGGAACCACTGTCTAATATGTAGTCAGAGGTTATTGGGGGAGGGAGGTTGACAAACTAAAAAGGAGGACAGTGAAGGAGGGGAAAGAACTGAAGCTGGCAAGCTGAAGCAAAGAACATTGATTAATGAACAAAAAACATTTTTGAAAGGTCGGGTGCGCAAGTCAGACTAGCCCCGAGGCAGATCTAACTTACATGACCAGCACTTTCTGTACGCAGCAGGTAACCCATGCTGACACCAACTTGGCCAACATGACAAGGTTATTATTTTTGGAAGGATGTGGTGTTCTGGAACAATTTCTCTAATATATTAGTTAAAACCAAGCTTTCATTCAATATCAAGCATGCACGTCTTCCCTTTCACCATGTTTACATTGAACCCCTACCATTATACCAGCCAATGAAAACAAAAGATTATTCTTCATGTGTGAGCACTTGTATTTCCCCTGTGTAATATAACCCAGGGGAGCAGTGCTGTATATACAACTGTGTTCTAAACCCAGATGCCCATCTGAAGTTCAACATTAAGATCTCAATACTTTTACTGAATTTTGTAGTAGAGGCTTATTATCTGAAGCTTTAAATTGGCCTCCTCTCAGCACAGAGGGTTTCTTCTGAACCATAACTGAGGAGTATGCAGCAATACCAAGAAAGAAGTACAGGAAGGTAGAAGCACTCAGAGTACATCATCGATGTCTTTAGAATGAGCTAATGGAGGAGGTTCTCTAAAACTCTGACATGGTTTTTCTTGTCCATTATACAGGAATGAAGACAGAATCAATAAAGGAATCGTCATCCAGCTTCTCCTGATCCTACCTTTTAATTGGACTTCAACAAGACCTGCAGCCTCGTTAACTAGATTAAAACTGAAGTGCAGTAAAGACACTAATTAAATGTCTTCTGTGAGATTTGAAGAGAATTTAATAGCAAACTGCAGGAAAGTGCTAAAACTCTGAAACACTTACCTCAGTCTATTGGAGGAAGCATAGTAACCACGTCTAAGCAGTTACCGAGATATCTGTACCACTTGCTACAGAAACCCTGAAAGAAATGTTTGCGGACTTTGCACTTTGCCAGATTTATACATGTTGCTCCCATGTGTTGAGCTGCAGTTAGAAGATAGGTCAATATTCATTTTTACTAGCTGTTGTTTAATGCTGAGAACAAAGTCATGTATTTTCGAGTAGAGGACATTCCCCAGGTGGAAGCACCAGCAATGGTCAAGATAAAGCAAAAACAAGAGGCAGAGCTTTCAGAGTCACTCAGTCACAGCAGCCAGAGTTTTCTCCTTTCAATAAAGCCCAACAAGAAAGTACTTTTCTGCTTTCATGGCAATGAGCAGGACATACACATCCCATTAGGGAGGAATCTCAATTCATCATCAGTGATTCCTCTTCTGATAAGAAAGGACTTCTCTTCAACCCAACCCAACCTAGTCAAAGGGACTGCTAAAGGTTAGTCCCTCCCAGACAGAGGTGCCTGGAAAAAGGGGAAAAATCTTTTCCCTCCCTCTGCAGAGGACAGAGAAGTCTGTGTGAGACACACTGTGAGGCTTTGCACCCAGGCAGCAGCAGGAAATTTATGGTGCTCAGAAATATGTGCCTTTTCCACAGCATTAAATTGACAGAATCTTCCCCAGTAAGAGGAACGCTACAGCTGGCTGGTGTTGTAGCAGACTAGAAACTATGTTATTTAACAGTCCTTATGCTTGCAAAGATAGTTTCACTCATAGGGAAGCTTAAACGTCAGTATACGAAATCCCTCTTCTGGCATCTCACAGCCCAACACAAGACAAAGATTAAAAACAAAAAAGTTTTTAACAGATATTTCTTCAGATCAGGCATGGGTGTATAGGGATTTACAGGAGGCAGGACAAAAATATACAAGCTTAACCCCTGCCCCAAGCACTTACTCCTAGCAGCTACCATCTCCCAGCTCAGAACTGCAGCTGCAGGAAACCAAAGTTTCCTGTGACAGACATACATGTTTGCTTTAACACCATATAAGATTCATATCCACAATTTTCCTCTTTGCGTATGTGATCCTTTACATACCAACAGCAGCTTTTACAGGAAAACTATTCATTACCTATTACAGATAATAAAAAATAAGAAACAGAAAATGTAATTTAGCAGCAGCATATATATCACAAACCCAATAACCGAAATGACCCGTTCAAATGTAACTCAAAGCATCAACACCATTAGTACAAATTGCTTTATTTGGAAACACTTTGGGATCAGGAGTATCTTTTTGTTCAAAATCTATGCAACAGCTATCACAATAGCAAGGGTGGTGGAGCAAATTCACCACTCAAGGTCATAGTGCAAAATAAGTAATAAGTGAAAACAGAAAAATTGCCCTCCCTATTCTACCTCCCTATTATACTTCATAACAAAAAAAATACAGTGAGAGAAATTGTAGTCATTTTTCAAGCCATAAGGAAGAATACATGTGCCAGAGAGTTTATCTGATATCAATGCTTCAACCAGCATTAGGCATTAGCTACAACAGCAAGCAACTGACACACAGCAATCCTGCCACGCACAGCATGCTTAGGCAAGAAAATATGTGTGCCTCGGTCGCAAAAGACAGAATAGAGCCTCAAGTGTTTGGGCTCCTTCCAAAATAATCCAAATGCTGCTTTTTTGGCAAATGGGGGGTCAATGGAGCTAAAAACTCACAGAAGGATTTGGGCATTCATGTGTTTATATACGCCCACTTGTTCATTTATTATTCTAAAGCTACTTTACCGAAATCAAATTACATAGCTGACAAGCTGCATAGATAAGAGAGAATAAAAGTAAAATTTAAAATTAGCTGACAACACTACATGATGTAGTGTATATTTGGCACTTTTAGAGTGAGTGATGAGGGTTAACCCAGGGGAAAAAAAAATTGCACCTTCCTAAATTGCACCTTAAATTATTAAATAAATTATGAACATGATGGAATGCATTAAATATATAAGCCTGAAGGAGAAAGAGCGGATGTGTTTTAACTTTCAAAGCAAAGACAGCATATTTAAGAAATGTTGCTTACTGTTTGGATACTTTGTCCAAAGTAGATTTCAGTGTTGTAGAAGTTTCCATCGTGACTAACAGGCACCGTTGTTCTGGTCCAGGGCTGTTCTTTCAATCTGGGCCATCGCAACAAGCCACCACCCAAGCGGCTGAGAACAGAAACTTTGAGGAAATAGTGGCCTTTGGGCACTTTATCTTTGACTCCCCTCAGGCATTTGACATGAATTTCTATTGCCTGCGGTGTCTCGAATTCGTCAACCTAGGGAGAAGGCTCCAAGTTACTGACTTGGGTTGAGTTGACTTTAACCATAAAATTAATCAGAACAAATTTCATAAGAAAACAACTACCAAAAAGCAGAAAACATGCCTCTTGGTCAACCTGCAATTATCTATTGTTAGCTGAGGATCTGCAATCAGGGAGGTCGAAAGTCACAGAGAAGACAGATCATAACAACAACAATAATAATAAATGTTTGACATTCTTGGCAGGAGGGTGGAGTTGTTGAAATGTGAAACCAGAAACCATTTGTCTGCTATAATAAGGCAGAATTCACGGGAAAACACCACCTTCAAAATTGCAGTTTGCATGTTTTGCAAGACAGGCACAAGAGACGGTATGATGAGCAGACTGCAGGCACATAATGAGAGACAGGGCAGACCATGTTTTTATACTTATTATTAGTCTTGCCAAAACTATTAGTGCTGTGTAATATGCAGACTATCCTTTCACCTTCTGATTATCATATAATCAGATTCTCTTAAAAATAGTAATCAAAGTGCAACACGTGTAGAGTTTAATAACAACTCCCTGCAGGCACCTTTATTCCAAGTCCAGACAAAAGGAAACATCTGCTGCTTGCTGTTGACAAGATGTTGTCTGAGTTACAAAATGTTTACTATGGAATAAAGGTTGTGCTGTGTACCTGAAATGCTGTTTTGGTGCTTTTCTTCTACGCTGAGCTTAGAGTGGAGAGGTTGGCAGAGGGGAACTGACACAGCAGTATGATCCCTAGAAGTCTTGCCTGAGTAATATGCCTGCAAATACCTCAGTGTTACCCAAATACATTCTGCAGGGTCAGGACTCCCAGTTTGGCTCAAGTGTTGTCTTAAAAGGATAAAACAGCTTCTGCAATAAAGAAGTATTGAGGGCTTCAAATCAGCTATGATTTTTTCCCCCAAAGGAATCAATTTCTTCCATTTTTTCACAAAACACTATTGCATGCCACACTTCAGAATCAAATGGCTACCTTGACTACTAGGTTTAGTAGTCGCACAGTTTAAGCCTACAGTAGCTAATAATCTCTTCTTTAATCCTGCCTTGGATTTATTTTGGAAGAGATAGCATATTTCCATATAGATAGAAAGCTTCTGGAATTAAATTAAGCAGTTAAAATAACAGTTGAATATGTGAAACTTCTTTTGTTTTTCAACACAAACCATACTTAACAACTAATCTGAATGACAATTATTTTCAGCTTAATTAGAAAATCTTAATTAACAATGAAGATTTAACCTTAATATTTTTGGTTTCTGAATCATATATAAAAAAATTAACATTACGTGAATAAATAAGACAATCTTTTTAAACCTCAAGGCAGGATTACTGATGCAGGCAGGCTTCGTTATTAAACACATTCTAAATTAAACGCCTCTATGAATTTTATACTGAAATATATTGTGATAGTTTTGCATGCCAAATGTGACATTTTGTATTTTAGATTCATCTTCTGTAGTAATTTTGGAAATGTCATACAAACAAAGATTTTGTCATTTACCAATGGAATTACTATGCATGGCCGGTTAGCCATCTCTTTTCTGGCTCTTCTGGTTGTTTCAAGTCAGCAAGCCATAAAAAATCTTTATCTCTCTGAAACACAGCAATTTGGAAGATAATCGAATAGTGACTGGGGGGCAGAAACGCCAGTCTGAGGAATTATACCACAATCTCTCTTGCATTTACAACCTTCCTCAAAGCGAGTGTCAGTCGAGTAGGAAAAAGAGATAGAAGATTCATCATATTTCAAGGCTGTCTCATTTGCATGGTGGCATAGCTGTCTCATCTCCTACTGAAAGACTTTGCTTGGCCAGCACTGACAACTGTTTTGAAGAACTCTAGCCATGCCCAGATGATTCATCATTAATAGCTTTAGACATTCTCTTTAAGCATATGGTTACTGCTACTTGAAAGGATATTTTCAAACCGCTAAATTGTATCCTCTTAAACTATGAAAAAAAGAGAAAAAAAAAAAAAAAAGAAAAAGAAATAGTAGTGCAATAGAGCTGATCTGGTCATTTAGCAGCTTATGTCAAGGAAAAGAGCACTCATGGGGAACCTTACCTTCCCACAACATCCCGCTGCTCCATTTAATTCATTATTCACATCTGCAAGGTTGCCAAACTTGGCCATAATTTCTTCTTTGCAGCCGCTCACATCTGCTTTCAGTGTTCGACTTTCTACTCTGCAGTAGTTACAAAAGGAACAGGGAAGAAGAAATGAAAAGAAACGGACTACAACACAGACATGAAAAGCACTTGCTGTTGGAACTATATCACAGTTTGATGGTTTCCTTGAATATACCATAAACCTTGCAGGGGACCCAGGAGAAACAACAATGTTCTAAGCAGAGAAATGGCGAGGCTTCAAAAAGTGGCATAGGAAAAATGCAGTCACAGTTTCAAGAACATGACTGCTATTTGTCAGTCTGTGCACAGGCTGACATAAAATAACCTAAAGTTTCACTGCCTAAGAATAAGGAACTCTGTCTTTATAGGACAGGTATCAGGGCTCAGGTTCTAGAATAACAATAAAAAAGTAGGAAGCCATTGCCTCTATGCACACTTTCAGGACAGGACTTTCAGCTGTGATAAACTGGAACAGATTTTTAGAAATCATCGGCTCCTAAAGTTCAGTTGCTTTAAACCACTGAAAAACTCTTATGTCTGTATATTTAAATATATACACACATACTTGCACACACGCATTTTGTCAGCTTTATGTGAACCATTAAACCTTCCTTACCATTCACACGTTAAGTTTTTGTACAGTTTAAAGGATATTTTAGGTAATTATATCAGCTCGCTGATTGTTTGTTTGTATGTTTAAACAAGGGTCCCTGAACCAAAACCAAACTTAGCAAATGGCTTAAGAACAGACCTACAGAGGATACCCAGTGCTGCCCTACTGGGAGGATGCAGCAGAGGCATTGCATCTTGTGGGAAAAAAATTACTTCCTCCTATTGCACAGCAGGAAGAGATACAAAATTAAGTCATTAACAATAAACACTATATGAAAGGTATGCTTTGACAATGCCGTCCCACTCTTAGAATTTTATTTATTTATTTAAAATAAATTAATTAATTTAAAAGTTTATTTCAGTAAATAGAAATGTATTTATTTCAGTAAGATTATCACTGGTTTCTGAATTCCTATACCTGTAGAATTTAATCATGTAAATGTAGAGGCAATAATTAAATCAATTAAAAGTTCTGTGTAGGCATTAGCCCTAAACAGGATATTTTTTAAGGTGAGGACCGAGAACTACAGACAGGATTCAGGAATGCTATGGATTCAATACAAGGACTGCAGCACCTACCTTTAGTGTTTTATGCTTGAGCTGAATCAAGTCAGCTTTGGTTGAGCTGCCTAACTCCTAACTTGAAGGACAAAAAAGAAACTTCTTGAATGTCACTAACTAATTCTAGGAGCTGAAATGTCTGAGAAGTTAACTTTTTTCCTCAAGAAGAATGGTCTGTTTGGAACCTTGTACTTATTTAGTTTCTCTTGATGGAAATTATTTCACTTAATTTGGTTAGAGCTGCATTGACACAGGGGTTCATTAGGACACCCATTTGCTTGCAATTCAATTTAAAATTAAATACACTTTGTTGTTGATTTTATTACTTTTAAACTACTGTATCTATTGCCTTTATTAGCTGCTAATACACAATTATGAAGGTAAACAGTTTTCATTATTGAACATCAAACATTTAAATAACCACGTTTGATCTCTTTTCGGGTTTCACTATTTTTCTCTTTCCTCTCCTTTTGCTGGATATTAGACTGGAGCAAGTAATTTAGTGAAGTTAGGTCTCTTCTGTGCTTACCAGCATGCCCATCATCTGTTAAAGCAGAATACAGCCTCCTTTACTGAATACAGCCTCCTTTACTGTATCTGTGAGAAATTGGTCCTCCATTAATTTCTCTACCGGTAATTTGATGCACATATTTATCTGAAGGTCATGAATAGCCTGAACCACAGAAACATTGCTCTAATTCACATTGCCTTCACTAAGAGTAATTCAGGAGCAGGCATGAAGGGTGCTGAGAGAAGCCATTTGGTCACCTTTTGAAGTGTACTGTGTGTAGCACTTAAAAATGACAGCCCAAACTGGGTATCTAAAAATGGAAGAATCAAAACAGAGGCCTCTTTCAAAAGGACAGGCTTAATTTTTCTAGGCCTGAGGTGCTTTGCTCGGGAGAATCTCCATTCATTAATATCTGCAAAGCACTGAAAGATCTCTGAAAGGAAAGCCCATTAGAAAGAAGTACAAAATAGCCCTTATCTCACATACCTTTGAAAGAGCTTATGAATCCTGGATTGCAGCTTCTGTTTGTTGTGGCAAGATCCTTCCTTGCTGTTCTTAGAGTCCTACGTGCCCAAAAAGAAACAACAACAACACCAAAACCAACAGTTTGTTTTCAAAGATACAAATAGGCAGTACAAAGAAACAAACAGGTAGTTTTCAAGAGGTTTGTTTTAGGTCTTTTGGTTGAACTTTTTCATAAGCAATTATGAATTACAGCCACCCAGTCCCTGTTATTTTCAAGGGAGGCTTCTCTAATCTCATATAGATTGATCCATATATTGTGTATTTCTGTATGGTGGTACCTCACATTCTTTAAATTTACAAACTCTAACACAGTTGCATATTTATGTGTGTGTGCATATATATACACATATACTTGCATATATATAAACATACCCATATGTACACACACATATGGATATATATGCTTGTATGTGTACATGTTTGCACACACAACAGGCTGGGATATGTAAAACATATAAGTTATCCAGAGGCCACTGGAAAGCCCACAACTTACCCTGCTTTAAATCTGCTCCAAGTCTTGAGGCCTTTTGTCACCACAGTCATCTTTAAATGCTTGGTAGGAGAGAATGGTGTTTTCAGATGCTGCAACACGTAGCAGGCTAACCTACTCAGCAGCAGTCCTCTGCCCTAGCAGTTCTGCAGCTATCCAGCACATAGCTGGAGAGCCTGAAATTATTTTTCTCTTGTACAACAAGCTGGAAAAGTCATTTCACCAAAAAGCCAGCATCCATGGCTCTTTGGACTGTGCTCTCAGTGCAAAACCTGAAAATAATAATGTTGCTGAAGGTTGTAGAATTAGGAAAACAACATTCTTCTCCTTGACCTCTGTTAAGAGATCTCATGAAATATTCAAGAGTGTTTCTCATGCCCAGATCTTTTGCTAGCATGCCCGATACCAGCATAAAACGTGCATCTAGCACTGCCAATATACACGAAGCCTTCCTACTGTGTAAGCCAAACCGTATTGTAAATGGTGTAAAATCGCGTTCATCTTCTACCCTCACCAAGTCTCAGAATTGAAAAATGCTTTTCTAAGGAAATAATGCAATAGTCTGTAGAGGAAAACTTCCTGTTGGTCGCTCTAAATCTGACTGCTGAAGTCTCTCCCTTCTTGTAAATCTCTAAACTTTTAGGTAAATGTCTGTCTGGCTTTAAAGGAACTTAGGAATCTCTGATGAAGAGTAACAGAACAAATTAATTATTTGCAGAAAAAACTGCCATTGCCAAGATGAAAATTCTTAGAGTATAAAAGCTGACCACAAAAAGCATATTACAAAGGCGTTTGTTAGAAGTATTAGCTTTTAATTTAAACACTGTAAAGAGAAAACAGTCACACCATGGTTACCTTAAAATGCAGAATGAGTTGCTCT
The DNA here is from genome assembly GCA_013398735.1 of Nothocercus julius. Classification (NCBI taxonomy): domain Eukaryota; kingdom Metazoa; phylum Chordata; class Aves; order Tinamiformes; family Tinamidae; genus Nothocercus; species Nothocercus julius. The sequence goes on from VZSV01000021.1 coordinate 565,790, forward strand.
TTTTCCCCAGAGCGCCGCAGATGGATAGAGTAAGTCCTACAGATCCCACTCAACATTGCACATACACTATTACAAAGGTAATAAGGTTAAACAGGCTCAAAACAGGACCTTACTGCTCTTAGCCAAATACCAACACCGGTTTTCTTTCTTTTGAAGGCCCTTATGCCATTTCCCAAGTATGCAAGCAGGGAGCAAGGTGTCATGAGGAAGGATGGGGGACTCCTATCCCAGCGGTGCTGCAGGGAGGTGCCCGCAGCACAGCGGGTGGCCCCATCAGGCAGCATGGGCTGGGAGCATCCTTGATAGCCATTTGAACCCCATTCTCAGTGCTGCGTGCAACAGCAGTTCTTGCGAGGTAAGCACTTAAGCTAAGAAATATAAATATCTTAGAACATATCAAGTAGCTGTAAGATTAAGACGTCTTTCAGACATTACCAATCCAGGCTTACACTGAGTCAGAAGTAGAGAGTTTAAACAGAGAGAGAGAGATTACAATACCAGATCCCATAGTTATCCAATCCTCTTGTTTATCTTCCTAATCTTAATTAAATAATGAATATTCAGAAGAAAATATGAACCGGGGTTCCTTATATAAACTGCACTGTGTTTTCTATCTCTCCACCTCTGAAGTAGCAATGGGAATATGAGTTAAAACTATTTTTTTCTGGATTTTAGTAAAGATATTTCTCACAGTGTGTCATGATAATTTTTAAAAAGCTCTATCATCTACCTAATAAATTTGTTAAGTTTATTCAAGTCTTATTGAGAAGGAGAAGTGCAATGAGTCATGGTTAATATTTCGTTACCTACACTAAGAAATAAAATATGTCAAAAATTCAGTGCTTAGGGTCCTATTCAGAAAACCACTATGAGTCTGTAATACATCTTCTACATGATTAAAAAAGCAGGAAACTTGCTTTAAAATGAATTATTCACCACATTGAATAAATTTCCATCTTTCCTATTTGCAAAACCCCAAAGTCAGTTATGTAAATTTTAACCTACACTAATTACCTCAGGGGTGTGCAAGCTAAAGGAAAGTAGATGCAGTACAAAAAAAAAAAAAAGAAAAGAAAAAAAAATCCCAGACATTTCCATCACCAGGAAGCAATCTAATAGAGGAAAAAAATGTGTAAGTTTTCAAAAACAGTTCAACCCATATAGTTTCTATTTTTTCCTTTTTTTTTTTTAAACAGGGAGTAATCATTGCTGCAGTACCCTTAGAGATTTACTGGACTATACCCAAGCACTTTTGCTTAGTGGCATATAGCATCACACACACAGCTAAGCGCTCATTGCTCATTGTGACACTGGCGTTGTCTAGACTGTGGAACAATGGGTTGTGGACAACAGACATTCACAAGAAGACATGGTTTAGCTGCAAATCGATACGGCATTGAGACCCCCCTTGGAAAAACTGACTAAAGGCAGGGAATCAGTGAGTATCCCTCAGAGCTTGCGTGGGATGTCCTTGAAACATCTGGTTGAAGACAGATTTGTTCACTCACAGAACTGCCTTGTGCTCCTTCAGATACTAAGCGCTTGCTTTAGCTGGGCACCAGCTTCTTCATGCCTCTTTTTCAGTTTCTTCATCTGTAAAATGGCTATCTTGAGGTCTAATTATACAAACCCTCTGTCTGCTGATCTCAGAGAACACGATCAAGCCCAGTATTTGAAAGATCTTACAGGCTGGGCTCAGCCTACAGGCACACAATGGTAAGTATTGTTTCTACTGCGGGCAAAAACAAAAACCTGACTCAGGACTATTAACCAGTGCTGACTAAGTATTTTCACTAAAAAGTTACCTCACAAATGGAAGGGTTTGATTCCTGTAATATTTTTCAGTTTGAAAGAAAAAATAAAATAAAATTACCAAAACTTGTCCAGACATATCTTTTCTGTTTAGCAGAAAGTCCACAAAATTCAGCAAAGCTTTTAAGCTAAATGGAATTTGTTTGCTGCCATTTAACAATGACCTAAGGGAAAGCATCTCCTCTCCACTTTCTCGGTAGTCCAACTAGCGATACTATAATTTTCTGCCAAGGTGTTCACCCCGTTGTGAGTTGAAACAGGCAAGTTATGCCCTGGCCACCAAGAAAGCACATGGGAAATGCACCATGCACTTGTAGCCTTGTGAGGAGCGCTGTAGGGACCCTCTTTGCCGTGCGCCCTCCCATCTGGTCCAGGTGCAGTGCAGAAGCCCCCAGTGGGGGGCTCTCCAGTGGGGGGCTCTCCAGCCAGAAGCCCCCAGTGGGGCTCCCAGCAATGCCCCACCACTAGCGAGAATCCCCTACAGAGAGGATGCCACTGCCTCCTGGCTCCTTCCTTCCTTGAGAAATCAACTGCACAACTACATGGCAGAGTGGGTAGATACCAGCGTAAAGTGGTGTCTTTCCAGCCATAAACAAGGATGCATGTAAAAGCTTTTACCTCAGATTTCCATCCGCTCACCCCAAAACAGTTTACAGTGAGGAGAGTCCTGACTAGCCCAGTTTTACAAGGTGCCAGTGAGAAGCGACTAGCCTGAGCTCACTTAGTAGCGGTTTGTCAGGACGAGACGCAGAGCCCGCATCTCCAGCCTAGCACCACCCAGCTCTCTATCCTCCACCGAGAATCACTCCCATTGCCTTTCAAGGCACAGCCCACTATATAGCACAAAAACATGCAAAAAAATAATAAACCATTTCAGATGAAGAAAAAGTAGTGAAAAGGAGAGAGGAAAAAAAAAAAAAAAAAGTAGAGAGGGAGAGACCACTGCCCTTCTCCCCTCTCCATATCTCTCAGAGACATATCTGTTAGAAGCATGGCTGTCCCACATCTCAAGAAATGTGAGATGCTGAAAGGTGTTTTCTTTCCATGCAAACTAGAGGAAACATAGGGACGTTAGGCTTTAGGAGATAAGAGTGGGTAAGTAGCTGAATAATGTCTGTTCTGAAAATTGAATTGCTCCTGCTTCCCTTTGCATGTTGAAATTTGTGTGACCTTGTCTTGGCAGTAACTACCAACCAGGGGGTAAATCTGTCTCAAAATCCTGGACACATGGTAATATTATTGTCAGTACACTTTGCCAAAAATGTGCTACAAACTCTCAGGCGTGTTTCTGAAGGGGAAAGAAAGAAAGCAATTCCCACCCCCTATGACTTTCCTTCCAAAGGAAAAATTAAATCAATTTGCTGTACTTGAGCATAAAATTACAAGCTTGGACAATTTAGCTGCTTGCAACGCTGAAAAAAAAAAGAAAAAAAAAAAAAAGAAAAAACTCTTTTTATACTCTCTTTTAAAATAGATATTGAAGAACACAAAGTGAGATCTACTTTAGGCATTTTACAGTCTTATTACACTGAATAATACAGGTATACTAAGTGGAAACATTATAGGCTGATCATTTTCATAGATTTGTGAAGCATTATCTCTAATGACCTTTTTGCAGTGAAGAATGAGCTACTAATTATAAATTGGAAGGCACTAGGTCCTATAGAGGTGAGCTATTTAGTAAAACATATACAAGAATGTCAATATGCTCTTTTGAGCAGTTATGGAAATTGGACCTGATTGTAAAGCGTATAGGCAAAACAAGGACATCAACACTCTCCTCCAGATTTGGACACCTTTTCTTTCAGGGGTTTGGTCTAAGACAACAGCATGAACAAGTTAAAGAGCCTGAGTCACCTTAAGATACACTGAGAAAACTCTGGAGAGATCTCTACCGTACTCAGCTTCTGCAGAGTAAAGATTTTACCTCTTCAGCCTCATAGTGGAGGACTCTCACCTGCTCACTTCTGTCAGGCTGCAAGTAGAGAGAATACCTGCAGTTTCTTCAGGACCACTAGGAACTCCTTCAAATGTTTCTTATTTCATAGTTGAGAAGATATAGCTTCAAGGTCATAAAGCTTTGATGTCCTCATCAAAATCTACAGTGGGTTGTAAGTGTATGCAAGGCCATTTGTCAGAGTGTCTGACAACCATAGCAGAACACTTGAAAATATACTATGCTGAAATGGCATTTGCCACTGATGAAGAGACTTTAAGCATAAATTTGTTAGCCTGTCAATGCTCTGCAAGTTCAGAAGTCTTCAGATGAAGCCAGCTCCAAAGAAGGCCCAAGTAATTTTAGCCCAAATAATAAGACAGAATCGATGGGCCTGACTACAGTTTATTAAGGAACTTATTAAAGATATTTTCACTACTTCAAACTGGTATATCACCAGTAATGCCAGTGGGAACTGATGGAAGCAGGTGAACCTTTGGATGTATAATGACTAGTCATATTAATAATATGCTCATAAGCTATGTAAAAAACTGCTGGGCTTTAGAGTCTTCTCTTCTTTCCGGATACTGACAGAAAATCATGTCTTGAAGAGAAACTGAAAGGAAATACTGATAGGAAGTACTGCAACTTTTTTGTGTGCTTTTCTCCCATTCTTCCTCAGTTTAAAAACGTTTGTTATTCTCAACACAGAATGTTTTTATTATTTCTATAGCCTTTCCAAAATCCCTCATGAAACTTTACTCCTTTAATCCTCTTACTCTTCCCTGAAGCAGGTATCTAATTTTAGGTCTCTTTTGCAGATAGGGAACACTGAGTCACAGTAATTAATTTGCTTGTTACAGACCCATAAAAACTAGTGTTTAGATCTGTGGTTACAGACCATCCCATCTTTCTGAGCTCCTATTCTTTTTTTCTAACTGACGGTACAACATTGCCTCACAAATTTGTCTCCAGAATTGTAATCTAATATATTATTAGACTTTGGCTTTGTCCAATAATTCCATTTGTACTGACTTTCACATCATCTTCTATTTCAAGTATGCAGACAAGGACTTGAGCACTGCGTAATTAAAAGAAACATTCAGTTACAATTAATATATGAAAATTGAAGAGAGAGAAAATGATTTAAGTATAATTTGCTATATGGTTATATTAAATGCATCAGCAAAAGATGACAAGTTGCTATATGTAATGTACTGAACAGATGTCTTCATTGCAGCCCAAACCCTGTTCCACTTCTACTGAAAGATGAACATGGAAAATGTTACGTATTTTCAGCTGCATTGTAAGCCCTCCTTGTTTGATTTATTCCCAAATGCTGAAATGAGCAACAGGATTATAACATCATGATGGCCATAACCATTATTGAGTGTTTGCCCTTTGGTACCTGTTTCCATTGTAACCACACAGTCCTGAAATCTGCGTCTTGTCTGAGAGCCCAGTCCAGTGGTAGGAAAAACCTACTGTGTTAACAGATTGCCAGCAAGTTAAGCAACAGTGATGATTTTCCACCTTCATATCAGGTAGCAAATAAGCATTCACGTAATGCAACTAAACTGTCTTTCCTTATGTTTCTATATCCCCCAACTTTTAGATAACCTGATTGTGTTTCATGCTAACCTAGAGGAGTGAACCAAACCAAGGACCTTAAACTTAAGTTACATATGGAAATCCCGATATGCCTCAGTCAGCCTTCCCTCGAGAAGGAGGTTAGACTAGACTAGACTAGGGGCTCCGGAGGTCCTTCCCAACCTGAATTATTCTCTGAAACTAGGCAGTAGAGCTCAAAAGTACCATTCAGCACAGATTCCTCCTAACAGCAAATTCTGTTCTACTGTGAGACTACAGAAGTAAAAAAAAATTACAACATTTCAAGCAATTCATCATTTATTTGTAGGTCAGTAAAATCTGTCTAGTCTAATAACTTCATTAAGGAGTCTCCTATCACAGAAGCTAACCAGTAGTAAGTATACTTACCTACAATCAGAATTAAAATTTGGCTTCAAAAGTTTTAAAAATAGAAATAAAGCCTCCCTGAGGAAGGGAAAAAAGAAATTATGAAGCACATACATTTGTTTTCACTGTATTTATATTCGCAAGTTTGTGTCTCTACATATCACTATGGTCTTTCTTTTCTTTACAAACCTCATACCAGTTCTGCTACTTTTAACAGATAGTCAGGATTTTATGAAGTTACTTAAACTTCAACAGGACTTGGCAATCACCGATTCTCTTTGATGAATCTTTCCAATTGCTTCTGTTTATTGAACCGTAGAAATAGACTTCCTTACTTGAGTTTGTATTAGGATAATGAGCCAGAGAACTGACCAGTCAGATTACCTAAGAAGTAGCAAATGAAATATCATCATTTACAGTAGCTGTAGGATTCATTGTTCCAATTCAATTGAATATCAAGAATTGCATTAGTCGTTTAATTGCCCCTCTGATCATAAAGAATGAATACATTAAAAACTAAACAGTCATCCTTTGGTGGAAAGCAGAAGACTATTTTTCACATGATTTTCATTACTTCCATCTAAATATTTACTTGCTTTAAATCCACATGCCTCCTGAACAAAGCATTCAAAAGAGAACTACAATTAAAAAGAGGAATAACATCAATGTCATGGGTATGCTGACACCACAGTGATGGGCCCTTTACAAACACATAAAGCATTTCGCATACTTTTCTTTACGTTTCATATTCCTTTACATCCTCCCATTTCCATTTCTCCTGCCTTTAAAAAATATATGCATATATATGAGAGACTCCAGAAGAAACAGTGAAGAATCTTAGAAGTTCTCAGAGTTCCCAGGTTTCCCACTGAGAAAGCAGGAGCAACCTTGATTAGGAGCAACCCTGATTAGAAGATACATATCTAGAAACAAAATATTGTCAGTTAGAGACAAAAACAACAACAACAACAACAAAAAGGTTTAAAAAATCCCTAGCTACATATACTGCGATCTTGGTCTTTGAGTCTGCCAGATGGCCACTGATCTGCATCTGTGGGCCATGGAATCTCTCACTTGGCAGGACATGACAAGTCCAAGATCAGAAGCCCAATATCACAGGCTTTGGGAAGTTTACCTTGCAATTCCTCCCCCTGCCTTGGTTTTCGGTGAAGCGCTTTGACCCCAGCCCTGGAGCAGTACACCTAGCAAGTCTAAAATAATGAACCTGGTAACCCTGGTCTAATGATATATTTCAACAGGAAATAGGGTGCTTGAACACTTCCCGTGGGTGTAGGCTTTGGCCTCTCTGTGACCTTACCCTTTCTGAGTAAAATGGAGACAATTGTAAGTCCTACTAGCTCACAGAAATGAAATGTGGATTATCGTATTAACAAATTATGAAAATGCTTTGATACCATAGTAATAGGCACCATACCAATTGCTTAGCTAAAGCAAAGCCATCCACCATCAAGACACAGTGTAAAACAACCAAATTTTTATATTCTTGACCCGCAGTTCTTAGAAAACAAAAAAAAATTGCTCATTCAAATATCACACATTTAGAATATTGGCAAATATCAGAAAGTAATAGCCAGGTTTTGGCTGAGGAAAAGACACCTTTCATTCTGCATTGCTTTTAGGCGCACACATATTCACTCAAGTGCCACATTCATGAAGAATGATCACACACAATTGCACAATACTTAGCAGGCTACAGCTTTGAAGGGTCAGGTCCCTAGGTGCCATCAGGACATACATGACCGTGGAAGAGGACATATATGTGATTGTGTTCTGAATGACTGAGGCCTGGTTGGATTTAATCCATGGAGGAAGATATGTCATTGTCTTACATAGGACAAAATTTTACCCACCTGTTATCTGTCTGTTAACCAAAGGAAAACTGATCACTGCATCATCATAGAACTTGATCTGTGACATGGCAAGAAGTTACAGCAATGAGGATATCGATGCTGTAAGAATATTGAGTGTAATGCCAAAAGGCATTAACCTATGTTTAACTGAAGTAATGAAAAATTAGGTACATCTTTTGAGGAAATGTAACATTTTATTACTTTCTACCTGCAACAAATACCTCATTTCTTACTACCATAACTCTATTGCTGCTACTGAAGAACAAAATCTGCATTTCCTTTCGGAGACTCTTGAGTAATTCACATTGAGGTCATATATCAATCATCTGATTATACAGTTGCAATGACTAAATCCTGCAAGCCCAGCACAGAGGACTGAATGTAGTGGCTGAATCCTGCCAAGAAAGAGATGCAGCCTATGAGCAAATTATATTTGGTGAAGAACACTCACAAGCGTGCAGGAAGAGGATGGCCAAGCAGGAGAAATATGTTCAACCTCTCTGGCAGTACTGATCCTTATAACTGCCACATCATTAGTCTTTTCTGAGTCATCGCTTTTGTTGTCTCAATTTAGAAATGGCTGAAAATCCTAAGGCTGGTACTGTTCCATAGCATTTGAATTAATGATTGGCAAGATTGCCAAAAGCCCATCAAGTGCAACCCCATCCCAATCATCAGTTTGCTTCATCCTCAGCATAGTCTCTTGTGTTTTGAAAACATCTTGCCTTTAATCAAGTATGTTAAGCCAGCATTATGTCCGGTCTCTCCGCTGCACGTTACTTTGCACTACAAGATCAAGTTCTGCCTATAAGCATATGTTTCTTCATTCTCTGATTATAGACGTTTTTCTGTGGCATTCTGTATACTCAGTTTTAGTTGTACCTGCCCAGCTTTTACCACAACATAGTCCTATAGCTACGATTATTTCTCAATACAGTTTATTTTTCTTTATTAAAAGCAAATGTCATTAGAGCTTTTGTAATCGCTAGGGATGTATGCTAGGCCACAGGAAACAGTACTGCATTCCAAATTGAATACTCCTTAATGTGTTTGTTAACAGAACTTTGACATCTGCTTAATGCTTCCTTTACAAGAGCCTATCAGATCTCCCCTTATGTATTTCTTGTTCATCTCAACTATCAGTTTTTACATTTACAAAGAGATCATGAAGTAACTACATAACTTAAAGTTCCAGAAATAAAACCTTGCATAAACCATTTGTTTATTATGGAAGTGCATCTGCTATTTCAAAAACCTTTAATCATGGTGATCTTGTGCATTGAGCTGCTGTTTAAACAAAAACCACCCATCCACTGTGAAGCTACAAAGCAGCGAAGAAAAGTAATGGACTAAGAGGCAGACAGTTCATGCATAGCTGTTCTCTTTTTGCCAATGCTGCCAGCAAAGCTCCAGTGCAATTCAGTTGCTTCACTGGAGAAAATTTTTGGCAGCCTAAAAGGATGCAGCAGCAATTCAAATGTGTTTCTGAAACTTGCTTACAAAACCAGGCTCATGAACTGTAAATTCTCGCTTACTATTTTTAACCCTTGGGTTGCCATATTTATTTTCATTTTGTCAATTCAAAGGAATGTGAAAGAGATATCTATTAGACTGCACTCAGCCTGAGGGTTAATTACTCAGTTTGGTCGACGTTTGAAAATATTATGTTACCTCTAACGGCAAAATTGATAGAAGCTTGTTTCAGGCTCACTTTATGTCATTATGGCAGATTAAATTAACTAATCATAAATTATGCTGGCTAAAATACATCTGTTACTCACTAAACTTGATGAAGGAAGGGAAGATATTTTCTGAATAAAAACACCAAACAGAGAATTTGACTTTTTCAAACCAATGAACAACAACAAATTCAATCAAATTCAGCCAACCAATTTAAACAACAAATGCTGGAAAAATCCCAAAGATGTCCAGTCGCAGATCCTGACGAACATGAGAGCAGTCTAAAACTGGACATCTAAATATTGTGGACAATAGGCCTCAACATTGCAGTGCTGCAGGGCACCGAGGGCAAAGAATAAAGTCAAAAGTTCCATGAAAGAAAACAGGGGGTTCTCATGCCATATATGTATGAATACCAGCATAAAGCGTCCATGTTTTCAGCCCGTATTCCAAAAGACACCTTCCATTTTCCGTTGAAAGCCATTGAAGGCAATATTTAAGTGTGCTTCTGAAGAAATGATAGACGTGGGATGTTATAGTGAACCTTCTGCTACATCCCATGTTGCAGAGTGGAGAAGTGACAGCTGATATCATCTCAGCATAGTGTAGTTCTTAAATGGAACATGGAGAGCTGGAGTTAGAGAGATGCAAGGGATGGAAAACCTGGACATGCAGGACCCTTTTTATGTAATATAAAGTACTGAATACCTGACTGAAAGCTGATGATAGACCACATCAGTCAATCACAAGTTAAATAAGGGGCTTTTTTTCTTTTTGAAGTAAGGAATAATCAAAATATTATATTTCACACATGGCCTTTTCAGTTAAAAGCAGAACATTGGTTTAGAATGGTTGGGTAGCTTGTTCAAGTCTAAGAAATAAACTTGCCTGAATACTATAGAAAAGAGTCTAAATGGGATGGTCAGCCTCCCAGTGACCCTGTTTAGAAAACAGATAAACAAGAACTGGAAAATCTCTTGCACTCCTTGGGTGACACAGAGCCTCACGAATTTTGTGGTGCATCCAAATAGCCCTATTCAAGCTTAGTGAGCATATATATTCTCAATTCATGATAAAGTCCCCTGGAAAGGAGACTCTCTAAACAGTCCCCTCTGTTTAGCTGTTCCCAGATTCCTCATCTATCATCCCTGTTCCCTCAGTCCTTGACTTCCTTGGTCTGAGCCCTTTCTCCTCATGTTTCCCTCCCATTTCATTTTCTCTGAACAACATTCCCCAGAACACTGCCAATGTGCATACAGCTACAAAAAAATCAGTAGGAAGAAAATACATCTACATGGGGAATAATAGGGAATCAGCAAGGCACTTTTTCCCCCAGCAGTGTGAGAAAGGCAATTTTGAGAATTAGTCTAGCAACAAAAAAGATCTAAAAACTTACTTTGAAAATTTAAAAAAAAAAATTAAAAAAAAAAAAGCTTAGATCACCATCATTCACTGGGTAACCTATTTTAAGCCCCTCAGAGCCAGCATGCTGTCCTCGCGTTGCTAATTAGAAATGATAGATTCATCAATTAATCTTTCTTCCTGTCCCCTAGTCTTGATATGAGATTTTTCAAAGGGACAAATTGTAGTTAGGTGTCCACAACTATCATTTCAGCCCCAGAAAGTTGTATCTCTGTCAACATGAACTCATACTTGTCTTTAGACTATGAAACGACAAAAATGAAACCATGGGAAGGTTTGGCAGTCTGGAGAGCACATCAGATTTACAGTTTGGGAATGACTATATTATCTGTGCAATAAATATTGCTACATAATTCTCCCTGGGCTCTAAACTTCCTCACTGATAGATGAAAACACCACCATTAAATTTAGAAGAGATGTCCCAAGCTGAGGCTCTTGATCGAAACTCAGTTGCAATACTGTGGAGCAGAGCCACCCACTACTTGGGAAAGAAGACATAGATACAATTTGTATTTATTTGCATCGAACAGAGACAAATAAAAAGGATCTACCAGCTTCACAAAATTTCAGTGACATAAAGCAAGCCAATGAAATAGGTTATCTGTTCTCCTTTCAATAGATGTATCACTTGGCAGTGAAATAGAATTGGGGTGTACAAGGTTAACAAGGCAGCATCATGTTATGAAGCAAGCGATAAAATTGTCTTATAGTTCTTAACTCTGACCTGTTCCAGTGAAAAGCTGCCAAGCAGAATTATGTCATCCTGAACATCCCTCTCAAACTGTTCGATATATGAAGGAATCACTTCATCTTCAACCTCTCTGTGAAGGTCACATGTCTTACTGAAGCTGACAGGCATCACGGAGTCTGAAAAATCTTCGCTGACAACATAGGCTGCTCGAAAAGAAAGTGGCAGGTTATCTTTTAGCAAATGGGATTGTAATCTTTGATTAGTACCCCTCAGTTACTATGTTTGGCCCACCAAAATTTTAGGACAACTGCTGGTACCATAAAACAAATATAAATAAGTAACAACAATTAAAAAAAAAAAAAAAAAAGGCAAATTTCAATCATCACTGACGGGAAATCCTGAAGAGCAACATTTGTGTACAGGAAAAAGAGGCAAGGTGTACAGTTTGTTGTATAATAATTTCACAAGGTGTGCTGTGTATACTCACGGTCACTTTACTTTCATGTAAATCTACTGATGTTAAAGGAATTTTAATCAGAATTACTTTGCCTTATGGTTTTATAGAAGATTAGGAATAACAGGAATTCAAAGGGGTTTTAGGCCACACCAATCACTTCATCTTCCTCCCACTCGTCCTGGAGGATTGAATTCCACCCCCAGGTGTGTGCACTCAGCTCCTGCATAATTAATTGGGTCCTGTACTGCTCTCACCCACCTCATTCCAGTGAGTTCACCATGATGATGTATGCAGAACTAAAGGGTACGTGCTGTATAGAAATAAAATTAAATCCCATTCATAAAGTCTGATTCAAAGATGACCTGTTTTATTTTTTCAGTCTAATTTAACATGACACTTCAAAATATACCATCTCACTGACATTTGCTACACTACTAATAGTAGTTTGCATCAAAAATACAACAAACACCGCTCTTTTGCTCATTTCTCCATGTTAAGATCATGGAGAAATGACAGATACCAGGTTGTCCACATCTCACCTCATTTTGCTTGTCTCATTTTTCTGTGTATAAGTGCATGTCTTTATAACTCTCTGTGCCTTTTCTTCCTCGTAAAGAAAATGTCCTATCTAGTTATTAGCCTTTCTTTCTCCATCCCAAGACATGAAAGTGGTTAAAACATTTTTTTTTCTCATTCCCGTTTGAAGTCTTTCTTTCTCTAATAAAGACCAGAAAAGGAAAGATAAAACTAAGGCTATTAAAATCTTCAGTTTTGCGTACTGCTCATTGTTTAATGACTTTAATTGTTGAGCCTCTTGAATACTTAAATCACCTCTGTGCCACCAACACACAGGAAGTAGTTTTTTATTTAATTACAACAGGATACAAATTCAAAATCATGTTGGGGGAAGCACACAGTAGATATAAACAACCCAAACCATTACCTTAGGGTACACAGAACCTCTTCAAGTAACATCTTACAACCCTAATGAAAAGTGATTTGACCTACAACTATTAACTGCAGAAACAAAACGATATTTACATTTAAATTTACTATAACATTAAGGGTTTGGCTAGGAGAAAGAAAATCCAGGAAGTGCTGGAAAAGAAAACATTGCCAACAGCAGAGGATGCTGCATTGCTTATTCCCCTCTGTACTGTGCTGTACACAGGAGTCCATATGCTTAACTGGTATAAATTGGTTGCTTTACTGTTTTAACAGGGGCAATACAAGTTTACATCTTTAGAGCAAAGTACATTCATATCTCAAATCTCCTGGTTATAGATAGATAAATTTATATATCAAAAAAGGAATAGAAGCCTTCAGTCTGCAAAGGCGACCACGCAGTGGTTCATCAAAATATGCTTTTTCTTTTTGTGTTTATTCCTTTTTTGAGGAGTTACACTTAATGAATCTGCTTTTGGTGGAAGACACTGGACTTATTAACATGGGCAAGAGAAGAGAGAGAACATTTTCAAAAAGCTTTGAGAAGAGAAGTAACTGTTGAAAATATCCAGATAAACTATGATTCAGATTTAGGAAGAATTTGATAAAAACATACATACATTCATTGAAAGCAGAATCGAAAAACTGCTCATTTGACCAAGTTAGAGACAAAAGGAGAACTGGTTTTTTCAGCTAATCAGTTCACTCGATGCTGGGTTTCCAAAAAACTTTTGACACACAATCAACACCAGGTTGCTCTTTGGCTAAACTGACACACGGGCTAGAGGCTTGAGTCATGATCTCATATATGAGCTTGACCAAAGTAAAGCCTCACCCTCTTTACTGTCCAAAAATAGCCACAATGGTAGAAATGTTACTGCTTTATAAACAATATAGGAACTGGCTAAGAATTTACAAGGAAATTAATGGCTAGATTGATCAGCTGGTTAAAAACTGGCTTCTGTAATTTGTTGGCATGTGCCAAACATTTAATTGCCTTGACTGTACTTAAGAGCATAAATAGACAAATACGCTTCACCGTACTTAATAGTGTATACTGTACTTTACATGCAATTTAAATCATGTGTTCTCCATATGATCCAAATATGATTGCCAGGTTATATTTGCAGATGTTATGCTGTAATTAAAATACGTTCTCTGGTACTCATTTAGCTAATTGTTGTAAGTGCAGCAGGTAATAGACAGGTCAGGACAGAAATTCGGCTTGCTCACAAGTGGGCTATTGAGACATCAGAGACCTCCTTTAACTCGTGTTGTGCTTGGGCAATAGTAGCCTCTGAGTCAAAGCCATGATTCAATGTGTAAGGAGGCCCTGCCAGAGCAAAGCATTATTCTCAGAGTTTTGGCCCAGCTGTTCCCACTGCTGAAGGGTTCCCCAAGTTCCTGGTGCCTGGAACACCAGCACCTGGATGAGCAGGGCCTGCACGGATGCCTGGGCTCGCTATGCACCAGCACAGCCTGAGCACTGCAAGCATCCGCAATAAGTAAACAAATAAATAAATAAATAAATAAAATAGACTGACTTAATTCCCACACGTGTTTATCAAATAGCAATTGTTTGTGCATGAGGATGACAAGCATTTAAAAACTAGGTCCACTGACAGACTAGACCTCAGCACACCTCTGAATATTTAAAGCAACCCTAAATCCATGTAGAAAATGCCATTTTCCTGCTTTGTTCTAGAAGACTCTGTTTAGACATTGTAGCTAGCAGTACAAGTCAGCAAAGGTCCGTGCATAAGCTGTAAACAACTAAAATACTGCAAAGACTTTTGCTTTAATTCTTTGATTGCTTATATAACAGAAAACATTTTTCTGCAGCATGATGTGATTTTAGGCATGTGCAGATCACAATCTAAAATTGTCTGATAGATTTTGTGTCTGGGTAAAATGGGGACAGCCTACAACCTCTAAAAAATAGGGTTGCCTTTTAGGTTGTTTATAATGTGATCTAACGTATACCACAGGAGTGACCAACAGGTTATTCAGTAACAATATGCTTTAAAACATGCAATGATATAAATTCTGAGCTCTGTTCTTTCTTTTCGTTTGGAGATGATCTATTAATTAGGACTGTATAACTATGTGATTTTTCAGTTCAGTGGTCAAATAAAACAGGAGCAGTTCTGCAAGGAATAGAACCAAATGAATCCCACTTTTCTATAGACTCTGTGCTGTCTAATAAGGGTCAATCTCCCATATCAGCTTTTCCCTCAGTGGAGACATTAATAATGCTTGTCTGCTCTGTTCAGCCGCCCAGTCCCATAGCGCTGGTATGGAAGGTGTACCTGTGAGAATTTTGCTCATTGTTGGAAAAGGGAAATTTGGATATGTACAACAGGTTAAAAAAAATAGAGGAAGAATTCACAGACTGCCAGAAATATATGCAGCTAGATACACACACAGGCAGATGGAGACTATCCTCACTTCCTTAAGAAAACCGCCAGCTTAACAATCTGTTCAAGTCTTTATTCAGACAAACCAAAAATACCTTCAGTAACAAATTCACCTAGGACGGAATGCAACATTCATCCTTGACTTTTGTTCTGATATCCACTGTGGCACTTCCAGGCAAAAAAAAGCACTGAGGCACTACTCAAAACACATGACAATAGTAGGCTGCTGCAGTTCCCACACTCAGTGCCCTCTTGATTATGTATAAGGACAGTGATGCTCACCTGGAGTGCAAAATACTCTTGTTAATTAAGTTTCTTGCCCTTGAATTCTGGATTTGAATTAAGTCAGTGAGCCAGCAGCATGTTGTGGGCTTTGCAGCTGGGTCTGTGCTCAGTATCTGTCTGCTCAAAAGGCTCAGCAGCCACACTGTAGGGTCATGGTCCTCAAGCTACGCTGCAAAAGTTCAAATGTCTTCAGTGAGAAGACATATTTGACTCCCCCTGTCCCATCCTCCAAGCAGTCAAATTGTATTAAGAACATTTTACTTCTTTGTGGTGGCTTGATAAAAGTAAAATTCATTTTCAAATGTTCGGAAGTATCTGTCCAGCTTTATAAATATTTGAGGACATTGCTGAAATCTTATTTTTCTCCAGATCAGTTATTTGCTGACAGGATTTAATCCTGAGTATTTGCTCATCTTAATAATATTCATTACTGTCATTTGTTAACCGGAGCATTAGGGTACCCAGGTGAGGTAGAGATCAACCGTAACTTGATGGGGGAGACTCCTCTCTTATTCCCCACTTCTCTACAAACTTTGCCTCTCAGTGGGCAAATGTCAGTGCATCTCAGCTCTCTTACCTTTGACCATGCAAAAAGCAATAGTCAGGTCCAAGTCAGTTGTCTGAGATCCTTCTACAGTCAAAGGAAAGAACAACCACTTCCAGGGAATAATTTGTATTACCCATCTAAAAAGTGCACAGGAGAGGTGGGATGAGATCCTGCCCACAAGTGCTTCTCCTCCTTTTTCCTGTGATTTTATAGCAAGCTCTAGCAGGTAATTTGCAGAAAATTACCTGCTACCAAATGACAGCATGATATTTTCCTTAATGGAACCATAGTATTTTGAGGCTAAGCTATTGAGGACCATGAATTGCTACAAATGTTGGTAGAGGGGGACAACATAAATACCACAGAGACCACATGCCAATATTTTCAAAACAAACAATGTTGACTTCACCACAGCCAAGCATGTTTCCACTTTAATCTATGTTGCTATAGGGTAAAAGCAACAATCAACCTGCAGGACTGCTTTGATCTTTTTCTGTAACGTGGAGCTTCATATTAACACGCAACAGGAGATGGCTTGCCAACAATTTGTTGGAGATTTTTTGCTTAAACTATCTGCATGAATTTAGCTATGGTGGTTGTGCTTTCTTTCCCTTGCATCTAAAGTAAGACAAAATGGGTTTCAAAGATATTGCTAATATGCCTAGTGCCAGTTGAAGGGATTTTGCAAGCCTTGGCAAAGAAAAATATTTGCCTCTTCTAGGAAAAAGTTGCTCACAAGTTCAATGATCATAAAACATGTTGCAGCTCCTTGGGTGACAGTGCCCAAGGCAACTGCCTTGTCTGTCTTTTTCACAAAACAGTCCCTGGTTGTAACAACTGTGCAACAGCAAACCCCACGTAGATACAAAAGAACAGAAAATACATTTGCACAAAAGACTTTTGCTGAAAAGGACGTGCACACGTGTGGGAGCAAGACTCAGAAAACACAAGGCTAGCTTCCTGAGTTTGTGGCGTATTCTCATGTCACTTCATCTGAAATAAAGTGGAGGAAAGAGGCAAGCATGCACACCACATACAGGCTGCAAGAGTAATGCTCTTGTATACCAAGTGCATGTTAAAGACTGTAAAAATAAGGAAAGCCAAAGTAAGGCTGTGAGATTGTGGTAGAGTAACCTGTTCTCCTGCACTTTGCTCTTTTCACCGTAGGTGGAACATCAGTTTGGTATTTTTAACAAAGCCACAGAAAATATTTTCTTTCTGGCTGTTACAAGGTAAATCTTCATACAGATAACCTCAAGCAGTATATCAGGTGGCCACTGAATATGGCAAACATCTCATTTATTAGCTTAAACAAGGATTTAAATTTCGAACTTTGAGCACATAAGCAAGAACTTTTCCATTCTTCATTCATTTGGATGGAATTTAACAAACAGAGAAGTAACCCAAAGAAAACATGCCACTTAAGTTCCACCTAAAACCACATAAACATGAATCAAAATGAAAACATTTGGAGAAAGATCTTGAACGTTCACTTTAAAGACAATGTCCCTTTTGCTTTTGAGTTGAAGGATATGGATAAGCTTCTGCCCTTTGCATCCAGGCTCAATAGAGATTTTTTTTCTTTATGGAGCATTATTATATTATATTACATTATTTACCTTGGGAGTTTGCCATCTTGCTTTCTTCATCCAAAAACTTCATCATTTTACCATACAGGATTTGCTCGGTAAACTCCACAGGATCTTAAAAAAGAGTGGAAAATCTAATTTTTCCTTAGTAATATTTCAGGAAATTTTACATGATACTATAAAGGTATATAATTTCAGAAATTAAGAAACATTTTGACCCTGAAAATTAGTTTAAAAGAACTGATCATTGCAGAACTGAATGTAATTCTCTTCTCAGTTATGAAAAATAATATCAAAAATGTGTGAATGCACACTTTTGAAGGATGTGCAATATCCTGATTTGGACTAAAACCAGTTTTGTAATTCTGTTAATAATCTTGTTTAAATTATTATTTATATTCAAATGACAGCTGAATTCTATTTGAATTCTCAACAAAAAACAGGTTTTTTTTTCTCTAATATGATTTTGGATATCAGAAATTTTACCTAGCTGTCCATGATAATAACAGGTTATATAGCATGAGCAATCATTACAGTATCCCTTAATTTTCGTTCTGTAGCCAGTCAGTCATTCAAATTGCCAATAATATCTGCAGATATTTAAAAAAAGCAAAACACACACACACATGAGAGTCTATACTCAAGAAAGATCACCAATAGAGGCTTGTCCTCCCTCTAGGTGTCCCATACTCTGGCTTCTCTAAGTTTGTTGTGAAGAGCAGCAAGTTAAAAAGATGAAGTGTATGAAAGAGGAATCTACTGAAGTATAGTTAGCAGTGTTATCAGATAGTTAGCAGTGACCTTGGATGCCCCTTTTTAAGTGTTTGAAAGATTTTCAAAGGTTTACCATAAAATTACAGTGACAAATTTTCAGTCAAATGGGATATTCAAAATTTGAGGCCTCTGCAAATCTCGACCCTTCTCAAAGCACAGATCAGTTTACTGGCTGGACGGCAGCGCTCAGAGGGTGGTTATCAGCGGTGCAGAGTCTGGTTGGAGGCCTGTGGTTAGTGGTGTCCCCTAGGGGTCAGTCCTCGGCCCAGTCCTGTTCGGTTTATTCATTAACGACCTGGATGAAGGGATGGAGGGCTCCCTCAGCAAGTTTGCTGATGGTACCAAACTGGGAGGAGGAGCTGACAGCCCAGAGGGCTGCGCTGCCATCCAAAGGGACCTGGACAGACTGGAGAGCTGGGCAGCGAGAAACCTCATGAAATTCAACAAAGACAAGTGCAAGGTCCTGCACTTGGGGAAAAATAACCCCGGTCACCAGTACAGGCTGGGGACCGACCTGCTGGAGAGCAGCACTGC
>VZSV01000021.1:585261-601907 GCA_013398735.1 Nothocercus julius
GTCTCCTTCTCTGGAGATCTTCCCAACCCGCTTGGCCGCAGTCCTGAGCCACCTGCTGTAGGTGACCCTGCGTGTGCAGGGGGGTTGGACTAGATGATCTCTGGAGGTCCCTTCCAACCTTAAGCATTCTATGACTCTATGATCAGTATCTTTTATATTTCTTTTAATGTGTAAAATTGAAACATTACCTTGGGGAGGGGGGGGAAGGCAAATCCATATTGGGGTATTGTGGGGTGTTGTTTGTTCTCAGGGTATTATCAACTCAGAATAATTTCCAGAACAAATTTAATTTCTCAAATACAGAAAGTATATTTGATAAAATCTTCATTTTCACAAAATAATGCACTAAAGAACCTCATACGATGAACACTTTTAAGTAATATTTAAAATTATTTAAGGCAGTTAGTGAATGAAGATTTGCTTTTCATCAGCTATTCTCTTTGAGCCTGACTTGGTTGATAACTAAGAGGAGCGTAAGTTTAAAGTATGCACTGAAGTACCTTGTTCTGCTTTCATCTCTTATTAGTGGCTGATTGCTAGACGGAAAGAAGACATAAGTGTGTATGGTATCCCATCAGAGCATGACCATTAGTTCTGACTTTCCTTTTAACTATGTCTCTTACATACTTATAAACACTTCTCCAAGGAAAGGAAAAGAAAATCTGTCACTGAACCTCTTTGTGACTACAGGTGGACAACTGTTTGTGGAGATGTGTGGTATATACACAGATATTTAAATATTATAGGGCCTTAGAAAATTTTAGTGGTACTCCATTACGTTGTTGAAGAACTATAATGTTTTTCTGCCTATTTGATTCAATAGCGCACAGTACAAGATAAAGCAAAGCAAAATTCACCTAAAATCACTCTGTCTTTCTTTAGTCTTGCTGCAGCCCACAAGCCAAAAGGCCCTAGGACAAAGGTGAATAACTGAAGAAGACAAAATGTACATAAAGGAAGAGGAAAGAACAGAGGTCCCTGCTTCAGAAAATGCCATAGATTCAGACAAATAGCCTGAGGTTACCACCATTGCCAACAGGCCTTTAATAAAACCAATATACATTGGCCTCTGAGCTAAGGTTCTGCCAGGGCAGAAAAAGGAGAAATGCTCAAGGACAGCCATATCACCATGGCTTTCTTGGACATAGGCTGACCTGATAGGAGAAAACATTTTCTTCTGACAAAAACTTCACTGCCACACATCTCTCATGTCACCACTGTATCTATGCATGTTTTTAAGCGCACAGACAAATGCAGAAAACAAATTCACTTCTCATTCTCTGTATATGAGGCAGATCATGACTCATGAAGCCAATTTATTAGAAGATGAACCAAAGCATTACCAACAGAAAGAGTCTTTCACGTAAAAACTTAGGGCCAAAAATTGAATTCTGCTTCCAAGAAATCACAGTGCTGTCCTATACAAGGCACAGGGAAATGATGGGAGTCAGAGGCAATTTGCCTAGTAAACCTGAAATAATCCTGTTTTTTTTTTAGTATTATTTATTTATTTCAAGACAAAGAGAGTCAAGTTATTGGTGTGTGTTAGAGTCTGCTTTTCTCTTAGTCGCATATGCTTTTTCCTCAGAAAATCAAATCTTTATGATAGCTACACAAACTAAAATGTAATATACTTCAGAAGTGGGCTGTATTGAGATCCATTACAGTGGACAAATTTTCCAGTCTATCTAAACTTCAGATTTGACTAATAGTGTGTGTCTAGATAGGTACTGCAGTACAAATAAACACAGTGTTAAAAAGAAAAAAAAAAAAAAGTGAAGGACTAGAAAGGCAACACAAGAGAACTCTGTCTTGCGTGCTATCAGGTTGTTAGCACTGAACAGCAGGAGCTGGGCCAAAGCACTCAATGCGTAGCTAAGCACTTCATTACCATGATGATGTTCTTACTTAAGTCCATGCAAATTCAGGCAAGCCCGTTCGCACCCTTTTTTTTTTTTTTTTTTTATCTAAAAGCCAGGACAGCAAAGGAGGATTTCTTCTGTTCACAGGGAAAGACAATACCTCCCAGTTATTCTCTCTCATACCTAGACATAACTTCTGTTCTCCCTGTACTGCAGTGTCACACCCTCCCAGCTCCATGCTATCTGGAGCTAAGGTACTGCCCACAGAAAACAAAGTTAAACATTTTGGACAAAACATCAAAAATAAAACCAAAAAAGCAACCTGATGTGCTGTGAACGCTTAACAAACTTCAGGTTTTCTCTTCTGTTCGGCAAACACAGTTCAGCCTAAAAATAACTTCCTCTCGAATGAGGACTTTGGGATTGAAAAAAAATTATCAGCTTGGTACTCAGTTCTGGACTGACTACATTAATTAAAGAGAACATGGTGTAGAAAATTTTCTTGGAGAGTGCTTCATTCTACTGCTATAATAGCTAAGTGAATACCACACAGTCTCACTTTTACTTGTCCATTAACTCTCTGTCCTTGATCAAAGACTGTGCATACTGCCTATCATGTTCATAGTGGGTAAGGCTTATAATTTAAATTGTAAACCTCAATATTTAAATGGAACTGCATATGTGATCTTTGTCACCTCATTTTCATGAATGGAAAAGAATATTCTGACACCAAAATTACATACTTAATTCTGCCTCACCTTCTTCACTGACCTCCATCCCACACTGCCTTGGGTTTATTTCCTCATCCATCAACGGGTCAAAGTAATTTCTGCCGTATTCATTTCCTGTGGAAAGCACATGAAGTAAGGGTCAGCGATTATTAGAAGCACATGAACCAAAATGTTAATTTTGAAATCGACACCAGCAAGCAAAGGGGCATTTTTTGCTACTTTATAAGCTTAATTTTTTTAACAAGTCCTCTAAGCCCACTAGTACCGCAATTATCATCTTGTGAAAGGTCAGAAAAGGTAATTCTGGAAATAAGTGCACTTTATGTTACTTTGCTCAGAAACTAATGAGAAAAACACTCAAATTTAGATGATGAAATGATAAGAAACATTAAAAAAAAAAAATCCAGCATCCCAAACTTAAGCTAAATTATTCTTGAAACACATTTTACGAGTGAATTTACCCATGCTGCAGGGAAATTTGTGTTTCACAGCTGACCCTTTCAATTTCAACAGTTTTAAATTTCACCACTGAGGTTTCAATGTCTGGTGCATCTTTAATACTGTATTCAACCAGAGAAGTGTTTAATTACAGAGACGATACTAGAATACTGCCTCATTAATCTGAACAGCAATTATAGTCAGTTGGGCTAGGTAACTAATCTAAGATTTTGATGGGAGAAAAACACTTGTTTTAGCACTTTCCATTTCAATAGCTAGGTTTATCTGCCTTTCAAAAACTAATCAAGTTTACCAAAAAATTGCCATCTAACTGCCTGGAGGATCTTCCTGTTACATCAGCGAGAATTCTCTTCTATCAGGCAGAAGGGAGGCCTTTCTCTCAAAATGCGTCCATCTCCCCCACACTCAAAAGTGCTAATCTCCGTTTAATTCATCTTTTGATATATCAGGTTTGCAAACACAGTCAATAATTACTAACCTGAGAAAAAAAGCAAAATGATTAAGTCCAAAACAAATTTTTAAATTGCATAAGTAGATACAGATCTATATCCTGGAAAATACCTGAGAGTTAAATATAGGAGAGGGTTAAGTCATCCAAGATACACTACAGTAGTCTACAGTATATTTGTTTTAGGATCAAAAATAATCCAAGCAGCAGCTCCTTTTCAGTGACTAAATGAAACTTTGATATGAAACTAGGTTTAATTTATATTTCTGGACTGGCACATTTTGACTGTCAGTCTCTGTTCCTTCAATGTAGTAAGTACAAGAACTGAAAATTTGCTTTACCTTGAGGTCTCAATAAAGAAAAAATAAATGAGTTTCATTTTTGTTACTTTATCTGTCAACAACTACTAGGCTGGTATGAATCTTGGCAGTATGTAATCAAAGTCTTATGTACTGCAATAACAGAGCCATTCTACCTTATTCACTGTAATTGTTTTTCTCTAGCACAAAGCACTGTGATGTTATATGAACACCCGTTCACATGTTGGTAGAATAATTCACCCATGTGCTAAAAAAGAAAATGAAGATGCATCTCTTTATTCAATCACTTCCTAGCTATAAATGCAAATTTCAGAGAAATACACATTGCAACTATGGAAGCAAAACTTGGCTAGCACACAAGATTTTTTTGCTATGTCTTTATATCACCGTAGCTTTTACTGAATTTTAATATCATGTGTTCTTTATCCTATCGGCTTGGTATTGAACAGACAGAAAGAGGACTTTCAGAGAACTTTTCCGGACAAAATAACTGGCGTTTAGGAGGAAATGCCATGTTAGATTTGACTTTATGAAGCATGGGAACTATTATTTAAAAAAAGTGATACACTGATAAATGCTGTTAAACTACTCGCTCCTTGATTCTCTTCATTTTTAAAAAAAAATCACCCAAATACATCTTTCAGAAGTGTGTATGAGTTATTTTGTTCAGATCTCTGGCCCTGTCAAAACCTCACACAATTAGAAACACAAAGTTTATGAAGTATAAAGAATGACCAGACTTGATTTCTCTAAAACAAAATAGCAACATATACACTTTAAAGAATACATAGGTATAAGTGATAATGCCAAAATTATCTCATTATGATGTTTTTTAAAGAGAAGAAACTATTTTAAACTCAGGGTTCCACATAAGACTTGCAGAGTCTTTCTAAAGAGTAGATAGCATTGCCAGCCTTAAATTACTAGTTTTGTCTTTTTTTTTTCTTTTTTTTTTTTTTTTTGTTCAGGCTGCTAAATAACTTGAATCATACATTTCCCAAGAAAGCTACTAGAATTTCTAAACCAGGAAAATTCAGATTGCTGTCCTAATTGTGTATGGAATGTCTATCCTAGGTCTAATAACTGAAAGTTCAGCATCTAGTGAATTTATATTTTGGTTAATAGGAAAAGGTGAATAATTGTGATCTGTGAGAACAGTGACAGCTGAAAGAAATTCTGGGTCATCATTTATTTTGGACTCTGCATACCTGGTTGCAATTCTGGTTTAAATAATGGGCTTTAAGAACTCAATTTATGCCAGTTAGATATTTCAGTACAAACTTGCTTGTAAACTAGCTCTGAACCATGAATTCTCACATTGAACCATAGTGCAGACCCCGCAACTGTTTTGCGGTCGTAAGTCCTGTCTCCTGGAGTGAAGGTATTCATGATATAAGCTTTGCTATCAACTGCCTTTCTGTAATGACCTTTTTGTAATGACTGCTGTAAGCAAGCAGCTATATAAGAGGCTACTCCCTGGCCCTCTTGTGTCCTGCACAGTACTGTCTGATGACCGTGACCCAGCTTTAGTATGCTGCAGTCCTTGCTTTCCCATCACAATGTGCTCACCTAATCCTGCCCACACGGCAGTCTCAAAACTTTAAGTTTTGAATTTTATTTGGCTACCATTTACTAATATGCCCCATCCACTACAGTCATAACAGTGTTTTATTTTACCAAATAAAAAATGCCTGTTGCAAGCCTGTTTCTGGTAGAAGTTATCAGCTATTTAACAACGTATTATGGAATAGTATTTAATAGCTCAAGAAGCATTCCAATTGCATTCATAAAAGAAAAGCCACCTTTACATTTATTACTGTGCAATAAGCTCCTAAACCCAGACATTTCAACTGCAAGTATTACAATACTTGCAATAAATAATAGTGAAAAATAGTAAATTGTAAAAATATGCAGAGAATATACTCTTACTATACTGTGATTCCATTAAGATATTACTATGACCTCTGTTATTGTAACTTTCTTTCTAGAAATTAGAGCCTAATCAGTAAAATACTATGAGTATTTTTGGTTTATTTTCATAAATAAAATGCAGAGCTGGTACAATATGGGAAATGATCCTTCTTGCTTTTTATTTTGATACAAGGAAATAACTTAATAACAGCATTTCAATTTTTCCTCTAGGAAGCAAAATGTTAATGCTAAAAAAGACATGGACATGATAGACTGCTTTAAGATCAGGGCAATCCCTAGTTTTAATTAAAAAAAAAAATCTCTATTTCCCTACCCCAAGTAAATTTGCATACTAAAAACCTACAGAAATTAGGTTTATATGTGTTCTTTATGGCTATGACGTCGGGGAGAGGGCAATTATTGTTCAGCATTGACATCAGTTTTAAGACTGCAGACTGCAGTCCTTTACAATAGAATTAGACTTTCGTGTTGCATAATGAGATTCATTATAATTGACATGCATAATTCCAATCATGTTCTGTGTTGATTCAGCCTTTTGTTGCCAAGACAGCCTGTTATTATATACTGAACCAACCTTACTCACATAAAACCATTAAAACAAAACATATTCAAGGGTTGTTAGTTTGGGGTTTTCTTTTTCTTAGATGAATGCAAGGTACCCCTTCTCCCCCACTGCTCTTTCCCCTGCAGCATTTTCACAGTGAGGCCAGAAAATCCAATATGTGGCACAGAATATACTTTCCTGAGTGTGAAAAACTATTCTCAAGGGATGATCCCACAGGACAGTTTCATTAATGTTCTCTCAGCTTTGCAGCAGAGGAAATAACACTATCATAAATGTATAAATTAATAAAAACAGGAATGGATCTCCAGTATTCCCAGGGTTGAGAAATACAGCAATTAGTAAGGACAACCAAAGATGTTAATGTTTATAAAGTGCCAATCTAAGTCACTCAGGGGCTTTTATTCACTAAAATGTGGCAAATTTAGAAGGCCTGACCTATTCAGCTGCTCTGTGTTTACCTTTTTTGGGAGGAGAAATAAATAATGGGAAAAAAAAACAAAAAAAAAAAACGCA
This sequence comes from Nothocercus julius, assembly GCA_013398735.1. Lineage (NCBI taxonomy): Eukaryota > Metazoa > Chordata > Aves > Tinamiformes > Tinamidae > Nothocercus > Nothocercus julius. The sequence continues at coordinate 592,092 of VZSV01000021.1, forward strand.
ACAATAACACGAACTTTTGCTCCTAATGTATTTCAAATGATCTTGGTGATTTTGTAGTTGTTCCTCATTCATAGTTGCCNCTCAGTTCAGCATACTTTGCAAACTGAACCATGAATTCCAGTTGTGACCAGGTCTTGGCTTTGAGCAGGCCTTGGGGTGTGAAGGGGTGAGGGTTATTTTAGTTTTAAAATGCAGATTTATCAATTTTAGTCAACATAACATGCTGCCAAAGGCATTTTGCTAATAATATTTTGCAAGCATGTGAATGGATTACTAATCATTTCACATTTGCTTTTGGAAATATTTGAAAATGTAGAACATGTAAATTAACAGTCCACTAAGGAATTCACATCACTCTGCTTCATGATAAAAAACACAGTAAAGTAAATGTTAATACAGTACTTCCTTGCAGGTATTTTGAACAGCAGTGCATAACTTAGTACTTTCAGACCTCACATTACTTGGAATACTTTCTCTGGTGAAGAGCAGGCCAGTTCAGACACACAGATTTTTGCTTTGAACTGTTCAAAGATTTGACCAAATCCAATAGTTCAATCTGAAACACGTCGGGACTGTATTATTTCATGTGGAAAACACAATGGATAGTTCAATGACACCAGAATTCAAGCACAATAAAAAAATAAAATAAAATAAAATAAAATAAAATAAAATAAAATAAAATAAAATAAAATAAAATAATTTCAAGTTCAAATAAAAATGGAAAGAAGGGTGTTGGCACAACATGGATCAGGTGGGAATTTATGCAGTTTTAATTAAAGTAAGAGGAGTTGTTAATAAAATTAGCATAATCCTTGGATGCAGCCCATGGGACTACACACATATTACTGAGACTGGATAAAACTCTAAGATGGCTTTTAAGCTATGATGTCTGTGGTCAATTACACAGCCTATGACCTGAGAGTACCACCAAAATGGCACAACTAAGCCGCTTTTCTACAAGGCCTTCTACTCCATAAAGAAATCAGATAGCTTGTATCAGTATCATAAGCACAGCCATTCATCCAGGTTTTGAGTTTAATGAAAGAATCGTGAAAAACAAAATTGCATGAGAGAAAAACAAACCCCCCAAATATCTGTATGGAAAAAACTCCGCTGGATTTGTCCAGTATCTCCTGACGGATATAAAAACTAAGGGATTATTAATAATCAGGTGACTGGTGACTAAAAGCTTAGAATAATATTCCTTGGTGATGGTTTCCAGAGTGATTTTGAGTCTTGAGAAAAGCAAAAAAGTTCAGACATTAGCAAACTTTCATTATACAACAAGATGCAGACAATGGTCTGAGGAGACTTGCCTCACTGATCAGTAGTTCTCCTGTTTCAGGCAGCAGTAAGTTCAGCAGATGTCGCTATCCATAACTGAGAAGGACGTTACTGCACTTCTTCATAGGACAATTCATAAAGGCCTTTTGCATAAAACAGAATAAGGCAGAAGAATCTTGGAAAAGATGGAATCTCAGTCTGAGACAGAAGAGTTTTGACCCAGAGCACTTCTGAAACATAGTGAAACAGCTGGGAGTGGAAAAGTAGTCCGCCTTTCCATGCAGGTGTCTTACAGCATTGATTTCAGGACCAGTTCTTGTTTGTGGGCATCATGATAAATCCTCGCTCTCCCTTCAACAGACTTCCACTTATTTCCCTAGCGATACTGCCCATTTTACTTTGCAGATATGGTGCTTTAGGTAGCCCAAATATAAGAGTCTCAATTTATAGAGTCTCAAATATAAGATTTCTCAATTTCTGCGTGAGAAAAGTATGCAAACTCTTCATCTTGAACCAAAGCAACCTGGGGTCAGACCTGAATTCCCTTTAACACATCTTTAAGAAATGTGTTTATTTCAGATTGGCCACAAGCAACTAAAATTTGAGATCAGGAGAAAGGGGAGAGAGGGGTCTCATCTCCCACACTTTTAATTGCTTAACTTACTCATCCTTTCTCAAGATGTTGTGTGTCTTGTGAACAACACACTCATTCACCCATTTCCACAGTTCAGTATCCACATTAATGGAAAATCATTTGAGCATTTGAGACTTTCACAAGAAAACATATCACAAGAATTTCACAAGAAGGTTTTGTGTTGCTAAACTTACACACATCTAAATGTTAAGAAGATGCTAAAAATGAACTCTGAGTTTTGAAGAACTCTATGAATTGAGATATAATCTCCAAAGCAAGAGTAATTCTCAGTTCTCATTTTTCAAGAAAAGACTATGGAATTATTATCAGCTAAGCTGAAATGATTTTTTTGTTTCAATGTTTAATTTTCAGTTCAGAACTAAGATATCAATTACGCTTACCTCAGCTAGTAGCCATTACAAATGCCATTACTTAAATTTATAGAGGCTGATCTATGCTACATCTAGAAGCTGAAATAAGATATATTATTATGATTTTAAATTTAGATCTAATATTATCATTTGTATTTTAAATATAGTATATTATCTATATTATTTAAGATGTAGATCTAAAATAAGATTCCTGGGAACCATGAAGTTATTCCAGATTATCACCAAATATATCAGGGGATGCAACGTTTTACATAGAACTTCAAATTTTAATGAGTTCCAGGAAGAATTCAATGAAAAATTATGCTTTAATGGCATCCTCAAACCAAAGAACATTAAGCAAGTGACTGGACATTAGATTGTATCTTGAAAACACAGCTTGTTAAATACTGTCACCACCGTGTGACTTTTCAATTTTCAAAAAGTTTTAAAGATATCATATGTCATTTTCCTTATCTCCAGTGGATACCACAGGTAATGAGTAAACCACATAACTATGTCTTATGTTTATATTGCAAGCCTTGAGTAAACTCACTTGTCATCTTTGACAGAACATTGGCGAGGAGATGGGTCACGAGATGAAGCAGTGCGCCCGGTTCTGCGCTTGCAAAACGCTGTGCTGGGATCTCCGCAGCCACCATTTCTATTCCCACTCAGTTGCTGGAAGACTGACTGAATTTGCTGCTCTTTATGCAAAGGTACAGCACATTTGCATGTTGTGCTTTTCCTCTTTTTGTTGCCTTTTTTTTTTTTTTTTTTTTTTTTTTTTTTTTTTTTTTTTTTTTTTTTTTTTTTTTTTTTTTTTTTTTTTTTTTTTTTCTCTCCTGCAGGCAACAGAGGGCACTGTGCCAAGGGACGCCAGCTTAAGACCTGCTGCTTTTTCTGGCAAAGTGCTGTTGGTTGAAGACATGAGAAAAGATTTACTGATGATGATGGAGTTCATTTAGGAGCACTATTAGATAATGTGACATATGTCAATGGGGCAAACGGATACTGAGTACTAATAGGGTAACCAGCTTGCTTGATCGCGCCTAAGTCTCTGTAAGAACCCGCAGGGAAAAGGCAGTGACAAATTTAAGGCTCAAACAACTCTTCTGAGCAGCAAAGTATTAAGAATAATAAATTAGCCTTAAAAACATATATTCAGTCACCTTATGAAAGAGTATTTCCCAATTATAAAAATGCATCTATTCCTCACAATTCTTCTCCCTATACCTTTCACAAATTCAATTTTAACACATTGCTTAGATGAGTGGCAACGAATCCCTGTTGTTGAAATTGCATGCAATGGATCACGTTTTACACACTACATTACACCTTGTGCCGTTCTGCTGATTTCAATTGGATTACACATTGTGTAATTCAACGCAAAATTACTTCCAATGACAGCCCTTTTTATTCCTATGCATACATGGTGATCCATCATTGCCTGCACACTGGGTTTGGCATTTCCATTTCAAGTCCCTGTTGGAATCAGAAAGCATGGAACCACATACATAGAACTTGAATTATTAGACATAAACTTTGTCACTATTTAAGGAAAAAAGAAAAAAAAGAAAAAAGGGTACAGTTCTGATTCATATTTCTGGTTCCATCTTTTATGCAAATCATTTTGTCCGACACAAATAGCCAGTGTGACGAGCTCCCATTTACTTCACATGCAGCTAAAAAGCGAATATCCAGCAATTGCCTCTTTTCATCTGCACTTACCATCTCTCCAGTAACATCTAATATATCTTTAGAATGAAACTAGATTCTGTTCAAAAAGCTTCCAGCCCTCTGTAAACAGACTGATTTTGATTGCCAATCTGATATGCCACATGGCAGCTTCACACAGCCCTTTCTGTCTGTGCACCCCTGGATTGAGGTTCTTGCCCTGTCCTGCAAGAGGGCATAAAACGGCCTGTTTTAGTCAAACTACCTTTGGCAGCAACTCTTCCTGAACAAAAGGCTTTCCTGTACTTCGTTTTTTGCTAAGGATCAGAACCATTCCATTTTATGGAGGGCTATTCCCGTAGGATGCGTGCAGCACCATGGCAGGAACACCAGCCCAGCTCCGCAGCAAGGAGGAGGTGGCACAGCAGTGTGCCACGCAGAGACACTAATCTGCTCCCAGAAGCAGTATAGCCATGTTAGTGCCATGCTGTACCCGGCCTAATTAGAATAGTTCTAGGTCTTCAGCGGAAAGAGCTTTCTCTGCCTTTTTTTTTTTTTTTTAAACATTGTTAATCTCTGTAGGCGAATTTATTGGAGCATGATATGAGATGTTAACAGTGCCTGTTGCAGATAAAATGGTAGAATTAATTAGTGCTTTTGATTTTAGGAGATAATCTAGTTTTGAGAAAAGATTTGTGTATTGGGGATGATAGTAAAAAAATGAAAGTTCCTTGTCATCTGGAGACAATTTTAACTTGAATTATCAACATTTAGGGTCAGACTGCCTCTAGCCTTTGTACAAGTGTGCAGGATACCAGGGAACACAATTAGCCTTCCTTTCATCTCCCATGCAAAAGCTGTAGAGTATCGCAGTCTCTGGAGGGTTCTACAAAACCGCCTCTAAAGAGGCCAGGCGCAAGGTGAATCGCATAATGAGAGGATGCTTGGATAGCCTCGTCCTTGGATTCTGTGCCTTGCCCGCGCTGTCTGTACCCCAGAAAGATCACATCCTAATTTGTTCTGACACATATTCCCTCTGCATGCTTGGGCTAGTAATTTACCTGTCTTGTAAAAGTGTGAGAAGTACCATCCCACAGGACTCTCTTTAGGCTTAGGTGTACCAAATTTATATAGTTCTATGACTCCTATACACTAAGTAGTATGAACTGGTATAAAGCAGCTTGCACATTACCTGCTCACAAGAACCGAGGACAAAATGTATATAATCTCTAAAGTAGATTAACTATTGTAAGAAAACAAGCATGCAGGCACTGTGGCATGCGTCATCCGACTGTGAGCAACTGGCCCATATTCTGCCCTCGGCCAACAACAGCGCATTCCTGGAGATTTGGTGCTTGGGTAAGAGCATTTTCCTGGAAACGCTTTCCTTGGCCAAGACTTTACTGAACCATTCCAAGCATTAAGGCACTATCCAACAAGTTATGGGTTTAAACTTCTCATAAGAGAAAAGCTGCTACTGGATCACCTATAGCTCAGGTGAGAGCACTAAACCCTTGGCAACTGTAAAACAGCAGGTTTGGGTGATCTAGTCCCAAACATTTACCCCAGCAAAATCTGTTGGCAAATTTCACCTCCCCTTGGCATGGTCAACAGGAAAATCTCTAGTAGGTTCAACACGTGCTGAGGGAAAGGGAAGGGTAAGAGTTGATTGGATTAGTCACAAGGAACATTAACTTCTGGGTATTTTCAGAAACAAATAAATTGCATAATTTGGCAAACATGAGAAGATCATGTTTGTGAGAGGACCTTAATTTCACAAAGGATATAAGATGGAAATGAAGGTGAGAGCCCTGTTGTAATAAAAAGAAATGCCTTGTCTGAGATACCATATTTCTAAAAGCAACAATAACATCTAGGTGAAAAATGCATGTAAATTAACAACAAATTAAAAATGCCCTTCTTTCCAGTTTAAAGCTGATGCTCCACAGGAGAAACTGATGTGAGATCAGGAGTGAACAGCAAAGAGTTAGCATAGAATCACAAAAAAAAAAAAAAAAAAAAGGGGGGGGGGGTAGAACCTGCTGCAACGAGTTAGCTGGCTGATAATCAGGAGATTAATCTGAGTAAATAGACAGGCAGCTCCCTTGGGTCTCTATAAGATTTAACAGCAGTACCCAAACTTCATTGTATAAGAGCAATGATGGAGAGCATGCAGCAGAAAAAGTCACTCAGTCTGTCCCTGAACTATCAGGAGTAGACCATTAGGTCTAGCGATGACAATAAAACTTGAAATACTGTCCATAATAATATGGAATAACACTGTGTGACATCTATGTAGCTGTGAATTAAGTTGTTTAAGCCCCAGACACAGGCTAGTTTCAACATCACGAAAGGCTATTTCATTCCCATATAATCTCTATTCTGCACAGTACCAAAATTTGTAACCAAAGCCAAATTTCAGGAACAGGGCTTAAGGTGGACCCAAACATGCAACTGCCCATTTCCCCTCCTTTCCAGTGTCCTTAGCACGGAGGTTTGTGAGAAGGCATCTCCAAAGCAGGAAGTAGGAAGAGCAATTTCTGCAAGAGGAGCTGGCTGTGACTCTCTTGCAAGATGAAGGGAACGATAGCACCATTGTAGCTATTATTTGCTGCCATTAAAGACACAGGTGATGGGTGGGAAGATAACAGGAAGGCAAAGCCATCTCTATGCCCTGTTTTGGAGTGCAGCGCCTGAAAATCCAGCCTGGTGTTTATACAACTCTTTGAACTTGCAATCTGCTAAATGCTGTGATTAAATAATTGTGCTTAAGGTTATAACTGGTTTTCAATTATACAGTTTAGCACTCTGCGCTAGAATTGATGAGCACAGTTCTTCCCTGAGTAAGTAACCTAGAGCAAGTCTGGGGGCTGAGAGAGAGGAGAGAGTCCACAGGTTTTGGAGGGGAGGAAACCCCAAAAGGAGGAGTATTCTGTTGGCATCTAGGGAAGAAAGGAGGAGAAAAGGGAAAGGGATCTGTGAAAGGGCCCAAAAGATGTTTATTTCACATAGCTTATGCTGCTGTCCCTGACAAGCAGTTCCCTTAAAGTAAGGAGACCCATCAAGAAGCAGAAGAAAAGCACTCCAAAGTTTGGGGCAAGAACTTGTGCCTGAGTGTGCCCCCCACTCCTGGAGCAATAGTATCCAGGGCAGGGTGCAAATCTCTCACAAAACAGAGACTTCTGTCTCTTGTCAACGGCACGGCAGTTCCCATGAGCTGCAGGCCAAAGAGAAGAGATGCAGGAGCATCCCACAGGCTGAAGGGCACTGGTAGTTTCCAACACCACGTTTACTTTTGCAAAGGCACAACAGCCCCAGAAGCTGTTTGTGCCAGACCACAAGAGAGAGGCTGCAGCAAGACGGGCCTCGTCCCCACCGAGGACCAGAACACCATCACTTGCCCATCACAGCAGTCATGTGCTGCCGTGCTTATCTATGCGGCTGTCTTTTCCTCTTCTCTCTTTAATGAAGTATTATTACTCTTGGGAGTGGGGAAAATTAGCTCATCATGTACCATAAGGTTTAGGGTTTTTTTGTTTTTTGTTTTTTGTTTTTTTCCTTCAGGTTTCTGAACAGGCTTGAAGATGCTACTTTTTTAGCAGCTGTTTACAAATTTGGACTGCCAAACAAGTCCTGACATAAGAGTTAGTCTAAAAATATTTTAAAGCAAGGCTGGACTAGGACGATCTCCAGAGATCTCATCCAAACCAGGCTTTCCTATGATAGGAAATCATAGGCTTTCCTATGATTCTACTGATATAAATGCATGGCACTTAACTTTTTTTCCCCCCCCCCCACCAGTGGCTGCTGCTTGTCTTAGAGGCAAAGCGGTCTGGATGACTGATCTTTTGAATGACTGGCTGGAGAGTCGAGGAGGGAGGCACTGTAGTGAGAAACAAAATTTTCAGGTCTCAGCAAGCCATCCTCTCCCACTATAAAACACTTAGTTGTGTATCAAAGTATTGTGCTCCAGATGAAAAGAAACCATTTTTATTCCTTTCACGAAGATAATAATCAGCTATTTTTTTAAACAAACTGCTGCTTAGGATGAAAAATCAAAAAAATCAAAATGTGCTTAAAAACACATTTCCGTCTTTCAAAAAAAGAGTGTTGTTTTCTTGAGGGAACGATTCATGAATTTCTGAAGAGACGACTGAAAGCATGGATAGTCTCCAGTGAACCTAAATTCATTTTTTGCCAGATAGACTATTTCATTAAAAAACAATCAATCCCTTTGTCTGCTTAATCACTGTTCTGACAGGCTACATAGGAAAGGCAGAATTCCTGCTCCGTGTACCGCTACACGGAGTCACATGAAGGCTAAACAGAATGATGAAACTAATTTTGCAAGGGGCCATTAAGAGTCAGGGACTCTGACTCCTCAAGGATAAACTCTTAACACAATGCAGTCCACAGCTGGAAAAGTGAATGCCTGAAGTTCTGCTTGCCCAGTCTGTATTTTGGCATTTAAATAGCTGGACAGGCACATGAGGATATTTAGCAAGCAGCATCTCTGCTTGTGAGTTTATTGAAAACTGCTGAGGAATTAGGACTTCGGTGCCTTAGGAGTTCTTGGGCCCTAGTGAACATCTACTCATTCATGGAGGCACATAGGCCATCTGAAGTTAATGAGACCCCGTAGTACAGTAAAGCAGTATGTTTGAAGATTTTGTGCCCAGCTTCAAGCATTTTTACTTTTATTTAAATCTTGGCCCATGATTTTCTCTGTATATCTCATGAGATGCCTCGAAATCCTTTTCCTCACCTTTTCTCACCTGATTCCTACGTAAACACTAACCACTCCTCCTCACATTCACCATTAACAACAATAATTGCACAATAGGTTAAAAAAAAAAAAAAAAAAAAGGCACACAAATCTCTACAACAGGAGAACTGACACCAGTGAAGACCCTCACAGTTCATTCAAATCAACCCCAACGCTGCTTGCTGAGGTGGTGGCACTCTTGGGCGCAGCACCAGCTCTGCCCTCCAAAGCCTGGCCGTGCAGGGACCGGGGCTGTAGGTGTCTGGGCACAACCAGCCACAAAATAATGAAACACAAAGCGGGGGCCACATGACGCTTGATTAAGGGCATATGGGAGGTCTGAGGCCGACCATCAGTCATGGATCTGAGCACCACTTAAGAACCACTTGGCGCTCGGGAGCCAATGATGGAGCAGCACCTGGGGCCCCACAGCAGCCTCCCAAATTGCCCTCCCAAACTCGGCCTAGCACGAATGAAGGGGAAGGCCACCCCGCGCACCCGCACCGCACGCGCCCCTCTGCCGGCAGGGAGCACCACCCAACGGATCCCCGCACGGAGGAGCCACCCGAGCACAAAGGCAGCAAAGAGCTCGCTAAGCACCCAGAGAAGGGCTCCTTTCGGTCCCTGTTCCGCCGTTTGCCGACGCAGGTTTGCAGGGGAGCCCGCGTGGAGGCGCCGAGGCCCGGGCCCCGCGCGCGCAGGTTGGGCGCCAAGCGCCACCGCTGCCGCCACTCCGTTTGAGGCTGATCGAGTCGGATGTCTCACCTCTTGGTTCGGCATGGGCTTGCAGCCCGCATTTTTGTTGGTGAGCTGCAAGGGTGCTATCCAGCTTGTCATGTCTAATAACGTCCTCCTCTGAAGTCTGATATGCTGAAAGATCTGTGCTGCTGATGTTAAAAGCTGGATTTTCAATGCCTTCTGCTGCTTCTCTCTCTTCTTTCACTATAGGAAACAAGGAGGTCAGAAGAGCACGTTATGGCAAAGTGTATTTCAATGACAAGCAGAAAAATCCTTCTAGTAATTCCTTTGCTGGAAGACTCAAGTGTATCGTCCTCAAATGTCGCCAAAACAGAATTAGGTTAAAATTA
>VZSV01000021.1:601957-604457 GCA_013398735.1 Nothocercus julius
TAAATGATTAAAATAATTACAAATTGCACCCTGACAAGCAAGAGCAAAATTTCGCCCACAGCCATTTGTCTGTAATTAGTTAATTAATCCTTACACAAATTATGAGCAATAACTCATCAAGCAAGGCTCACCCATCAGAAATTCAGCCGACTTGGATTTCTTCTGCTTAGTTTGCTTCAGAGCCTTCTGCTGGAACTTCTGGAGGGAAATTGTTAAATGAATAAATTAGCTAAAGAACGAAGATCATCCTTTATGATCCACAACTAACACAGTATTTTAAATATGGGATGGCATTGAAATGTCATTTAATTTACATCTCTGCTAAAGGGGTCAAACACTAATTGAACAACAGAAGTGGAAGAATTAAATAAAATAGGAGAAGAAAAGTTAAAACAAATGCCAAATGAAGGTCACATTAAAATACTTTGTTTTCTACTATTTTTAATTAACGCAAAGAAACCTCAACAAATTAACAACATTATAGGACTTGTCTTTACAGTATGCATTCAGCAGCAACTGCTTTATTTCACTTGCAGAATTGTAAGTGCGCCATTTAGCAAAGTTTGATTATGCCGCGTATTTACAGACAGACTTCCCTGACATCCCCTGTTCTTTATTTTCTAGGTCCACTTACATAACCAGCGTGTTTGCTCATACACAGGGCAGCTAAAAATGAATGAGCTCTACCCTTTCAAATAAGACAATAAAATAAAAATAACTAAAATAAAAATAACCCCAAATAATTTACATTGAGATGTCACAAAAGAAATATCACGGTCCAGGAGAGAGAGGAAGCGGGACACATTGCAATGATGAAAAGTTTATTTAGTGTTAGAGACATGTCAACAAATAGCAAAAAAAATCTTAAAGGAACTAAACTCTGACAAGTTCCAAGTCAATTGTTGTAGGGAAACAAGGCTCAGAAAAAAAAAGAGCAGTCACACTACTACGGTAAAGGCGGACCAACTTCTAAACACCATTTTTGTTTAATACCTTCAAGGATGCTAGCAAGACATTCACATACGAGTTCATGCATGGCTACAGTCCCCTATAACGGATACTAACTGGCAAAGTAGGCAAGGGTTATCTAAAACAAAGTACATCTGGGTGTATTAATCAAAAAAAAATGCAAAAAAATCAAAGAAAACAATTTAGATCCATTTATTTTAAAATGTCACCTAAAAAACGCATTATTTTTTTAAGCCGGTTGCTTAATTGTCCGAAGATAAAGACCACTCCTGGCAACATAGCTCCTGGAAGCTGTCAATACAAAAGGATTAATTACAAGAATCATTGAAAAATCGCAATTTTTACAGCATCCATCTCTCCTGTTTGATTGTGGGTGTCAATTTCCAGTACAAAACAGTGCTTGCAGCAGACACAATCAATAAATCTGTCAAAAATAACTGAACCACATTAATGACAGATTAATATTGATATTAATGTCTTTATGTGTGTGTGTGTGTGTGTGTGTGTGTGTGTGTGTATGTATGTGCACATACGCATATACGTAACCTGGAAATAGTTGTCTTCCTCTTATTTAAGAATACTATCCTCCTAAAAGGCAAATACATTAAAAAATTTCTAGAAATAGGTTGTTCTGGAAGATAGATTAAATAAATACTAAAGCAGCAGAATTTATTTTTACAAGCCACGTGCTGCACAATTAAAGTTAATGATAATTTCGACAGGAGTTCAATAGATTCAGAAATTCACCCTACTGCTTTTGATTTATTTTCCCAACTGAAAAATATTTCAAAAATATATACTAGTCCAGTTATATCTTTAGAATACTTTTGCAATACTGAGGTTTTGCCAAAATCTTATGTACTGTGAAATTTTAATTCAATTAGTTTTAAACACTCAAGCAGTACTTCTAACATTGCAATATGGTAACCATTTTTCTCATACTCCATACTCAAAATTTAAAATCTTATTTTAATGATTAGAGAAAAAAACATCTAGAGGAAAATTTGATGACAAATTTTCAGCTGATGCAAATCAGGATCCAACTGTAACTTTGATAAAATTATGTTACCAGCATTACCTAAAGATTTTACTTTTTATGCGCACACATATTACTTTTGCATGTCAGATTTCCCTAACAAAACCAATTGCAGGTTATATTTGCCATAGACATCTAATAAAGATGCTGGGTTTTTTTGTTTTTTTTTTTTTTTTTTTTTACTATTCAGTGTAGTTAGCACCCAATATTGTTTTTGCAAGGACACAATAAAATACATTCTTTGGCACTTAACTCACTTTAGCACTAAGTATTATTTTTAAATACTTGATCCAACATGCTTATGACTCCTATTTACTTTAAAGAACTTCAAAAGAAACAAAGCCCTTGTTCTTTAATGCAATTAGGTTTTGAAAAGGTGCTTTTTGTGAGTTCATGTTTTTAGAATGAAAGCAATACCTGGTGTTCTACAGGACTGAGAAATTGTTCCTGGGTTAATTCTCTATGTAACTGAACCGAGAAGCATTTTGGTGCCCT
>VZSV01000021.1:609457-630985 GCA_013398735.1 Nothocercus julius
GCTCTATCCAGACCTTGCGGATGCTGAGAGTCTGCCGACCTTTGCCATCCCTCCTCAATTTGAGTGCCCTCCTCTGAGTGCCAAGGTCATTGCTGTTATTATGGCATTGCAATTCCTGGAGATTCTCCTAGTCCTGCAGCCCCTTCTGCTCAAACAGCCCCTGTGTAAAATCCCACAGCTGCTTTAGAAATGGGGCTGAAATTCCTCACCTCCATGGCATTCTGTGACATTTAAAACAAAGTCACGCAGGTAGCCTAAGGTCACGTATCTAGTCCTTGTATATCTCTGAAAACAGAACAGAGCCCCAGTTGCAAAATCCAGGATGGGTTTCAAGCCAAGGCAGTATCTCCATCATTTTTTCAGCTGTCACTCTAACCTCATTGCACTTCCACTGAATGCAGTTGATAACTAGCTTTGGGTCCAATGGTGTGACATCAGGTTGCATTCATATAATTTTCTCTTTTAGAGAAGTACTTATTGTGGTTCAAATGAGAACAGTAAAAAGGGGGAACCTAAGTGAATCAAAGACATAAAAGCTTGAAATGATTTTTCCTCCTTCTAAGGATAGAATACTAAGAAAGTGCCAGCAGAAAGAGGGACATTATTGGAAGGAAGAACTAGTAAAAAAAAAGTAAACTGTAAATTAAACAATTTCATCTGTGGTCAACATCTGCTATTTGCAGAGGAGACGGAAATGCAGCCATAAGGACTCTCTCAAAGCCACAGTAGTGCCAGAAATCCAAAACCCGAATGGAAAGATTTGGTGTCGCATCTTAATTTAAAGGATGTGATTGACAAATCTAGGCAAGCAAATATAAGGATATACAAATAATGAGTTCAGTGGGGGCATTATTATCATTAGCGCCTCAATTTATTTTCTGTTTGTTTGGCTGGAGGAGTTCTTTGCTGCTTTCTTGAAATGAATATGATAAAAAGATTACTTAAAAAAGAAAAAAACAGGCAGCACATTCAACACAGCATTACCTAATATTAACAGATGCCTAACATAACACCATCAACCTACTTTTTTTTAGCTGAATCATTAACATTATTTTGGCTTGCTGTTCCGAAAGAGTAAACCAAAATATTTACAATTTTTCAGTCAATCAAAAAGACAACACAAAACTTACTATATCCTGCCAGATATTTTGCTCAGTCGTATATTATTATTTTTTTGCAAAATGTAGGGGTAGGCTTCAGTTATTTCTGTTTACGCATAACAAAACAAAAAAACACTTATAAAATAGTAAGCTGAAAACATCTACTTACTCAAATTGTTTTCTTTAAACCCCAATTATGCTATTTTTTTCCCACAAGAGGGTAACCTCTTTTTTAATACAAAACCAGAGGCACTAAGTAGAGGGAGAGGCAGCATCTTATAGCACCAAAACTTCACCAACTAGCTCCTCAGTAGCCTGTTCTGGAAGGACCAAAACACCAGCTCCTTCTACTGACACAGGCCAAGGCACCACTTGCTCAGGCTAGCCAATACTTTATGCTGAATAATTTACTGGAAATCACTTGGGCTGTAGGGAGAGCCTGTATGCAATGCAGGTTTGCAAACGGAGCCACAACAGTCTTGTTTGTAGCCATGTGAGCAGCGTTCCCTTGAAGGGCTCCCAAGCGTGTGGGCACGTGCGTGGTGCTGGCCCGAGCCGGCGGGCAGCTCACAGGTGCCCGGTGGGAGCCCTCACAGTGGCTGCCCTCGCTTCTCGCCCACCTCAACCTCGTGCGCAATTTATCTCATGCTAAGCGGCAGCATTGCAGGCTCCCAGTGCTGCGATATTGGCAAAAAGGGGCGAGTAAATGATAACAGTGACTGCCTACCTGAAGTTCCTGTTGGACTCTTATAAATAGCAGCTGGACAGCATTGGTTTAAAAACGTGTTTCTGGAAGAAAAATTGCACCTCTCGTGATGGGAAGCCATCAGTCACTTAATTCAGCAGAGCTGACCTCTGGAGCTTTAAGCTAAGTACTTATCCTCCTTTAATCACCAATGTCGGGAACAGGTCCTCCAAAGCAATCTCAGATGATTTCTTTCCTTTCTCTCTCTCTTTTTTTTTTTTTTTTTTTTTTTTTTCCCAATTAAAATTGAGGGGAAAAAAAGAGTTTACTGCAAACATGCTTTTATTAGAGATTATTGACATGCTTAATATTAAGCTGATTTTTCATCTGTTTTCTTGATAAATTGTAATGTTTGGAACCCTTTTCCATATGTTTGAAAAAGTAGACAGATAAAATGATTTTTCTGTCTGCAAACATGTGAGACAATGGATAAAACAGCCAGGCATGTGCTGCTAATCTTTACAGCATCTCCCGTATAGAAAAAAATACCAAAATTTGTCTTCTGTGTCTTTGTTCCTCCATTCCCAAGCTAATGGAAAGATGCACACACATAGTCTCTTGTCATCTTGTTTTGGACCTTGGCCCACGTGCTGCCATTTCCTTATAGACTTCAAGGGTTAGTCTATGAGGCAAAGAAATTCTTAGTCACCATCACTGGTGAGTCAGCAGGGCGACAGACCAAACTCAACACCAACCCTGATGAGAAACTTTCCAGATGTCACCACAACCTTCCAAGTTGTTACACTTTGCTGACCAGGTTCATCTTTGGCACAGTTGCTCACCGTAGAGCTTAGAAGGAGCTCCAAGCATCGAGTAGCAGGCAGCACCATCAAAGAGAGTGAGCAAAGGGCCAACAGGAAGAAATAGGAAGAAAATCACTGCGGCTGTGGTCAAACATAAACTTCTTTTCCCTTCAGTTTTCCTCTTGCAAAATAGACACAATAATATTCACCTGTCAGGGAGCACTGAACCAATTAAATGGTAACTCAGATTAATTGGTTACCCTGGGTTTAAAAAGCACGATGCATTCTGCTGTTTTCGAGCCTTTGCCGTGAGCATACCCAGTCATCAATGTTTTCCTACTTTTTGCTACATTATTTTTAAAATTATAGCTTTCCCATTGCTTAGTATTTACCATGCTCATAGCTCCAGACCATCTCTCTTCATCACTTTTTACTTTCTGAAGATAGATCAAGAACAATAAAAGGCAAAGAAAATGCCTTGATTCAGGTTGCACAGTAAGGCTGATTTCCTTGCGATATCTGTCTGCCGCACAAGCACCCTGTAGCATCGGGGTGAGCTGATCCCACCCAAGTGGTCCTGTGGCCTCACCTCTCCATGGCCTCTGTCTCAGAGCTTTCCCCTTCACAGGAAGGCATCCCAGTGTCCCAGCTTCTTCACTTCTATCTTCTGGGAGGATAGGATGGGCAGTACCAATGGGGTATAATATATATTTTTATACAGTATGCATGTACTAAATTCTTTCAAACTCCATCACTCTACACTCTCACCAACTGCCATTAAGATACCATATTCTCATTCTGTTGCCCATGGTCTAAGATGCACACTGGCTCATGAAGACTTCACCAATATTCCACATTTTCCTCTTAACATCCCCACTTGCAGTAGATTTCCACTGACCCCACTGGAGGCAAATTCATGGTACCAGTGAGCTCAGTCACCACTGTTCTTGCTTATTCCTTTCCCCCCTCACATTCAAGTCCATATCCAGTGAAAAAAAGGTTTTCTTTTTCTAAAAAAGACTTTTATATTCTGAAATTTTCAAATAACATTGTCTCCAAACTAAAACAACACACCAACAAAAGTATTGAGCTATACATCAAATCTAAAGTACATATCTGTATTGAGACTGCTGAGTCAATGAATGATTTTGACTGTGCATGAAAAAAAGAAACTATAAAATCTAAGGGGCTGCCATACGCAAAGGTAAATAAAAGGCTGGACAAATAGAGAACATTCACTGTCTGTGAAAAATGCCTGCAAATATTTTAGTGACAAATGCTATAGTTTTTTCAAAAGGTATGTGCAACATTTTCAGGGAGTCATTAGTTCATTATTTTAGTGTCTGTAATAGCCATGGATTTCATGACTTCCTCATGAACCTCTATGATTTGTTCTCTGTTTTAAACTATTACCACTACAAAGAAAACCCAAATACACAGAAATGAATTTTATGCACTCTTTTACTTTAGGGAATGAATGTGTGATTGCTGGAGAATCATGTTCCAGGAAAGTTTCATTGTAGACATAACATACAATCTTTAATAAGAAGTTGATTTTGCTGCAATAGGCTAAAATTTTATACTGACATATATAAAAACATTTTACAATTTTTTTTTCTGATCTACTACCACTCTCCGAATTAAGCAAATTACAAGCAAAGATACACTGAAAAATACAAGGAAATACATTTTGTAACAGCTCCACAGATATACCACCAGATATCAATACTGTTGTTAACAGATTGGTAGAGTTCGACTGAAAGAAGAGAGACAGAAATCATACCATATGAGTTGTCCCAGAAGGAGTACCTCTAGGGCTTCAAAACATTTTTCTCTTGCCTCTGGCCTGAGTTTCTGTATTAGTGTCATATACACATCAACATGAAACAACATAGGTTATTTGTTTGTACATTCATAATACTCCCTCTTATTTAGTTTTGTATTCCAGATGACATCTACTGTACGTACATATCAATATATTCAACAAAGCGAGTGCATTCTTCTCTCAGGTGTCTGTTAACAAGACGTAAGCACTGAGTACAAATGAAGGGAAACTGAGGTAGTGATGCACAGAAAGACGCACTAAGAGATGTATTACAAATTAGAAATAGTATTGTGTAAATACATATTCTGATCAGCAACTTAAGCAGGCTGCAGCTTGTATTTTAAGATCTGGTTAGCTGATAAAACCTAGGGACATGAAACCTAAGCAGTGTATAAATATTTCCATTAATTTTCAACCAATAGAAATGGGTAAATTCAAGTCATGCCTGACATAATTTAAACTGAGTGACCTCTGGTCAGTCTGTCTATCTGCTAAGTTTCTTTGTGCCAGCCTAAAAGTTAGTGATGGGAATTTTGACTCTGGGGTTTGAAGTCTTGAACCAAAACTCCCTTTAAAATAAATGCTAATAATATTTCATTTATTACAAGTGAAAAACAGTCATCATAAGACCTTTAACAGGCAAAGAACAATCAAAACCAAAGAACATCTTGGTGAAATTCATGCATTTTAGGGTAGACTACATGTATAATAAGCCTGAAACTGACTTCTGACCAATACAATGGCTGTAAAAGTGAGATGCTCTCCATGTACCACCCATATCATTTGATCAACTGGAAAACTCAGCAAGCAGTCCTGTGACATATTATTCTCAGTGACGAAGCAGCTCACCAAGTGGCTGCTTCCTGCCCCTCTCCCCTCCCCAAGCTGGTATCCTGACCCCAGGCTACTCTTCACTATGGCCTTATAGTGATGTTAAAGCTGTAAAGCTCTGCTAGGATAAAAATAACCGTCTCCCCCAAAACTTTGCGCTATTATTTGCCTTGAACCACTTCAGCAGTCCTGCAAATGACTGTGGTCCTGCACCACAACAAGGGCACCGAATAACTCCAGCAAGCCAAAAAGGGCTTGCTCAAGCCTCAAGTGACTTTTCCATCAGAAAAAACATACCCTGAAGAAACTGTACCCTGTAACGACATCAGGGTTTACTGCTAATCCTGCTAACTAAGGATCAGGAAATGGTCCTGTCCTCTATCATCAGAGCAAAGAAGAAAGTTATACTGATTGATGATGAGAGAACTAAATAGAATAAATCTGCTAGCTCTTCCCTATTGTAAGAGCTATCATTAACTAAAAAGGGGAAAGAGAAGAATCACCAAGCTAGTATGTAATGGTGACAAGGACGTGTGTTAGTCAGCTTGACCGTGCTACCCTGCCCAAAGAGCCACCAGTCTCAGGTAAGGATACCCATGAATAGCATGTCCTCTTTGCATCTTTCCAGCACCTGAGGAGGAGCAGGGCAGACCTGCTCCCTTGTCACATTACTTGGATGCCATTTGCTCCCCACAAAGCACGTGCCACCCACAGTCCTGCTGGATGCCCATGCAGCAGGCAGTGTGGACAGCCTGCCCCACAGCTGCTTGCTCAGGTTCAGACTAGGGCAGCCTCAACGTAAGGCAGTAAGTTCGGCTTTTTTTTTTTTTGTAAATAACAAACAAAAGCCTTTGGTGTCAGTGAAGTCTTTCAAGGTTTTGAGGATGTATTGCAGAATGTATTGTAAGGATGGATTTCAGTAGCTTCCCAGGATGAGCCAGTATCACTTGGGAAACAGATAAGCTGAGACAGAATAAGGTGCTTCCTTTTGGCTGAAGAAAATGTGTGCTTTGGTTTTCTTAGCTTGGGTCATACACCCCATAGCTCAATCTAAAAATAGCTTCTAATACTGCAACATTTGCTATCACAAAACAATTTTCAAAATGAACTTCACAAAACCTCTGATTTCCTCACTTAAGATACCGTAGTCTACAGGCTCATTGTCTATATAGGATTTTTTTTTTCTTAAAGTATAAAGGATATTCTTACATACCACTACAACCATCACCCCCCACCAAAGCAAATAATTTGGATAATTATATAATTATTCTCTATTTTGAAAAACACATTTTGTAACAAATGGAAAAAAATAACTGAAAAGGGAACCAGTCCATTATACTCTGTAACAATATAGATCCCAGACCTGGAAAACACTTAACACACACACACTTCTCTTCACTTGCATGATTTACTTCTCTGAATATACTGGACTAATAAACAAACTCACTCCCAACTAGGAGTGTTTGCAGAATATAGCATTAGGAAGAAGCTGCGTAAGAACTTCTACAGAACTAGAAAAGCATGTTTGCGCTTGCATTATGTCTATTCCTCATCCTTCCTCCTCCCCCTGAGGTGTTCTGAAGGTTCTTATTCTAACATTTTCAACAGTTTCACATTGGTCTAATTTTACTGACCTGCAAGTGTTATTTCTTATGTACTTTGGTGAGGGTGAGAGTAGTTCCAGAAACATCTGACCAGTCATTCTTCAAAAAGCTAAAAGTGCTGAAGTCACTTTGAGAGTTTACAGTGAGCTCTTTTGCATCGGAAATATCAGCTATAGTTTATTCTTATCCCTTGTTCATTCAAAGCAAAAGCCTTCCTCATGCAAATGTTAAGAGCAACTCAGACTTACCACAGACTTAAGCAGGATCCTGTTAAAACACAAGGTAACATACACATTCTTGTTACTCTGATTCATATATGTTACTGACATAGGCTTAGCTATTTCACTGTATCAAAAATTATAATCAACAGATTAAAAATATCTTACTAGTAGTCTTTCAGTATAACTTAAAACTATGGATTAGAGACAGCTTCTCAGAATAGAGGAACTTTGTCTATTTACTGTGCCCAGCCACAGCCTGCGCATGACACTATGACGAGCACAAATGAGGCATCAATGAGAAGATTAGCTTTGGTTTTGAAAAAATTGGGTTGTGCTATCAATAATAAAGAACTCCTGTTCAAAACTTAAGGAAGATCAGAAATTCAGGAAATCCAGAAAATCCAGAAAGGGCAGAAGCAACAATTTCTAATGTGCTAAAATTCACACAGGGCTGTGTCTTGGGTAAATAGACAATTGACAAACATCATTTATATTGCAAACTAAAACTAATAATTTCCTCAGGATAATTGAAAACACCTTTGTCTTCCTTCCTTCTTTGTAAAGTCAGCTCACCCTCCAAACAGTTAACACTGAGAACTGCCAACAAAAATGTGCATAAGCCCATGCTGAACTCTCGGAAATTCAATCTCACTCAAAGCCTTGATCCACACGGAAGCAATGGTATGAGTCTACACAGTGCTACCTTATCACGTAATGCACAGGAAGCATACACATATCAACAGTGAGACAGAGTTAACCTCCTTTTTGCTCCTTTCCCTAGCCATAGGAAGACATCAGGACAAAGTAGCACAACACAAAAGCATCAAAGCCCTGGTTTATATGCTCTGTGGGATCTTCCCATCTGTAACATTACGAAAGTTGAGACTGGAAGAAAACAGCCAGTCAGACTCCTTGGCATCGTCATCAGCTCCACATTTGGGTTAAAACTCTGAAATTATAGTCTGGAGGCAAACTTACCTCCTGCTCATTGGCTTGTAGAAAGGATTAGTTGTTTAGAGCCAGTCTTAGTATCACAGCTGCCTGACAGTACAGTGGTTTCTTCCTTCGCACATCTGGAATTGGTTCGTTTTGTGGATCCAGGGAACTTGCATGCCTCCTGCTCACAAAACTTTATAGAAAGATTAACCTATATCCTAAAGATTTAGAAATGACCTTCAGCACATCTTCAGTTCCAGCTGGCCCAGCTCCATGTTTTTGTCTTTGTTCAGGCCTTACAAAAGGGAGGCAGTGGCATACTGCAAAAATGTAATATATATAAAACTTAGAAAGCTTTTGCCAAGCTCTGGTCCCCACTGATGTTCTCTTCCTAGGTAAAACTTGTTGTATAGCAAAGAGAAACTGTATCACAGATACAGTTGTTTTAGTTCCAAATGGATAGCTTAATTCTCCATTTTTCACTTCATTCTCCTGAACACATATATCTCAGTATAAAATTACCAATTTTCCTAGAGGTTGAGCCTTTGGTTAGTCACTTTAAACACTTCATGCTCTCCAAAGACATAATCTTCATGGAAAAAAGGATTTTTGCCCTGTTGATCTTCCTTGTGATGCACAAAGAATGCCTATAAGTTTTTAGGGTTTTTTTTTTTTTTTTTTTTTTTTTGGCCTTGTTTATAGATGTGAATTAATAATGTCAAATCTTAAGTCTTCCAAGAGTTTTTGGAGGTGTTCCCAGAGAATTAGAGAGCTGGAGATATTTCATCTCTCTACTGAAACAGTGATGCTAATGACTCTTTCCTATAATGTTTTCTTGCAACTGTCAGGTGTTTCAGTTAATTAAGACCAAAGAAAGCAAAACTAAACATGACCTATTACAGGAGTTCATGCTGCAGTGAGCCATGAGCCACAATCATTATAAAGCTTGCTTTTAATTTGAGGGGCTTTCTTTTTTCCTCTATAATAAGCCCTGCCAATGTGACCAAGATGGTAATGAATATCATGTCAGCACTAGGCCTAGCATGCTGTTAAATTTATAGTATGTTGTCCTTGCTTTAAATACATTGCTTAATGCCATTAAACCAGAGCTATCTATCTAAGCTAGAGATTTTTGCAGTCCATACTTCTGGATGGAAGGAAGGTGTGCTGAGCCTTTAAGGTGATAACTTTACGTTGCTGACAGTAAAGTTTCACTGTATTAATTCCATTGAACTTTGCAGAAGTAAGAAACAGAGCCTGGCAGTGACATTGGGAGTTTTTCATTGCAAGAGTCCTGGTGGGAAAGGGGGATCTTATTCCAAGTTTAAATTAAAAAAAAAAAAAAAAAAAAAGGCAGGGGAGGGAAATAATTAAATAATTTGAAGAGCTTCGGTAAAACACAACTCCCTTCAGTTTCAACCAAGAAAGAGCCTGCATGTCATCCTTCAAAGAGAAATCTTAACCCACATGCTGACACCTGGGTGCAAGCTGACTACAAACACACCGTAGCCTTTCTCCTGAAAACCTGCAAGGTAATTGCATAAGTCTTATTGTGAAATTTACACTTCATACTTTATTTATCAAGTAAGAAACGGCTTCCTTTGGCACTCAGACAACGGGAACAGGCTGGTTTCATATCAGGGTGTCAAAGAATTTGCTTCAGCCTGGACCATTAATGCTCAGCCTTAATGCTGACAAGAAGCTTTGAAAGCAGCTTCTTTCACACTGTCTGCAATAGGTGCTACTGAATAACTTTCTGGAGCTCAGCCCAGGGGCACAGTTTCTGTCCTAAAATGTCAGAGTGAGGAAAATCTATTCCAGTGTCCTAAACCAATAGAACTACAGGTGCAGAAAGTTACTAAACATTGGCAGATGCTCTATATGGCACAAGGAAACTTGAAAGGAGGAAAAGAGGAAATTGAGAAATCAGGTGTGGGAGAAAAACAGGTTGCCCTGATCTTGGATATGGAAAAACGGGAGACATGAAAACTAGTCTTTGCATCAACAAAGATTGTATTGAACTTTGTATCAACAGTGAATTTGCCTGTTCTTACACAAAACAATAGTAGATGAGAGGATAAGAAAGGTGGATGTTGACAGCAAATTTATGACACATCTTCAGCCCCTCTAAGTCATTGTCCAGACCGCTAATCATCTTACACTAATAGTCTGATTTGGGGCATAAACTTCTTTTTCTTCTTTTAATTGCACATTCTCACTGCAACTAAAACAGACTTCAGACCCCAGACGTCACAGGTCTGATAGTGTTAGTCCCCCAGCCAACACCGCATGCCATGTCAAGCCAAACTCTCCTTTGTGTATGGAGAGGTGGAATTAAAGTCCTTCACTTCTATTTGTTCCTGTTCCCATGTAACAGTATCTTAATAACTCAGTTGCAAACAACACAGCATGGTGAGTGCTCACACAGTTATATCTAAATATCTTTATATATAAAAGCTAAATGAAACTAGGGAAAAAATACTGATAAAGATCTTCCTCTTTTCCTTTGTATTACTGCCTTTAATAAGGTAAGCCATTTCTTAAATATTAGTTGAATAATTTAGACTCATTTGGGAACAAGTCAAACTTGTGTTCCTGGCTTTCCAGTAAAAACTGTCACAAGTCACAAGACTTGAATCTTTTCAGCTCTTCCTGCCACCTTTTGTCCATTATTCCAGATTAATGCCTAAGCTTCCTTTGTTCTGCTCGTCTTTGCTGACAGATCTGCAGAAGAGCATTTTGCAGTACCACATGTTGAGAAATGCATGCCAGCAATCATCCTTCTCATTTAAATTACTGTAGAGGAGTCACAGCACACTGTTTTCTCTGGATCATTTGTGCAATGTCAGGTAAGGCAGGATGTGACTCACCTGTGACTAGGTTCATAACTAGGACTCTGTGAAACCTGCTGGTTTCAGTTCACAGAAGATTTTGTTTTTTGTTTTGTTTTGCTTGTTTGTTTTTCCAAGATCTTCCCTACAAACTCATTATGTTGGTCACTTTTGAGAGTGTATGTCAAAACAAAGTAAACACAGAAAAGTGTCATGATAGCTGCTCTAAAGCTTTTCCTTAATCTGCTACACTTCCATCTATCCTTGCCTCAGAAGATATGAATCCCCCTAGCCTCTAAGCAAGGAGAAGGCCAGGGAAACTCCTTTTCTCCTGTTTCTGTTCCCTTCTTTCCCCAGCTCTGCAAGATAAATGTTTCCCCTGGTTCATAGAGGGTAACAGGCTGCTTGGAGTTAGGAAGCAACGGGTCTATTGGCAGCACCTACAGCAGCTCTCCCACACCAGGAAATCAGGTATCCTCTGTTTCTTCTGTTGAGGGTGGCTTGGAAAACATCCTATTCTCATGTGCCGTGGCTTTCAACTTTGGTTTAAGACAAAGTCAGATTACACTTTGCCTAAGGAAACTCCTGATCTCCCATTCTCTGAAAGATGTCTTGAGGACTCGTACTTTCAAAAATGACCCAGGACACCTCATGGCAGTGCTGCTTTCAGTTCCCAGTCTCAGAGACATGCTTGTGCGTGCAGATACATGCACACAAATCCTGATCTAGACCCTACAAGAGTCTGATCTCTGCTACATCTGAAGTGTAATATACGACTATAAAAGACATGTGTTCACATCCCTTTAGATTGGGAAGCCACTTTTTCCTTAGTATTTGAATGAATTCACAGCCCCTTTTACAGAGTATTGTGATGGTGAATGAATTTCACAGTGCTAAATTCCACAGAACTAAATTAAGCTAATTCTAGTATGACTTGATTATAGATAGGATGCCAGATAAGGTCCCTTTTTGATGCTGGACTAATCATGCCAGTGAAGACCGTTTATCAATTCCACTAATACAGATTACTTTTTAGATGCACTGTTTCACATTAAAAGACAACATTTCATCCAAAACAAACAAGGATCAATTTCTAATCTATACATTATTTTCGCTCAGTGGGTCGCTCCCACAAGTATTCCTTAGACTGACATGGTTCATAAAAGGCTTTGCACATACAGTTGTCCCAAACAGACCTACATGTAGAGCATAATCACTTAAAAAGTATAACAAATCCAAAGAAGGGACAAAAAGAACAGAGGAAGAAAATACATTAAATGCTGGAGGAAGATCATAACTTTTTACAAAATTTGTCGATAATTTTAGCAGGTAAAGGTTTCTGATATGAACCCTCCAGTCGTGCTCAGAGAGATGACACATTTGTGTGGGCAGAGGATGATATTGGGTGCGGACTGCGTGCCTCAGCAACGGGTACAGTGATAGGTCTAACTCAGCACCAGCATCACTGAGTCATCTTTTCAGAGCTTGGAGTTCCTCATCATTCCCTTATGTCATGGAAAAATCCCAGCTGGATTGCCTACGAATTTATCCTCACTGACTGGAACCCAGTCTAAGCGGAAGGTCAACAGCACAATGGAGTTTCCACAGCCTCAAAAACGCTTCCAGAAATCCACTGGTTTGTGAAAATAAATAAAAAAAAATATTTTGTATATCCTCACTATAACACTGGACACTCAGAACAGCTTCTTTATATCATTTAGCCTCCTATATACCATGAGCGTAGGTGAAAATGAACAGACTAAATATCTTGATGGTCTCTTGAAAGACAAAAATCCGAACTTAAGAGGTAATTGGCAAAACGCAAGGATATAACTTACGAGAGAAAACACGTAGAATTACCTGCCTCTGGATAGTGATCACTATGGCCAGTGATGTCTTTAGCAAGTTCTAGCCTGCTCTGTATTCTGAAATCATGCCCTGCATCAGTTTTACATCCTCTTTGACCTATCTTTTCAACAGAAATTGATAAGTTATCAGCACGGCAGCAACCACAACCAAAGATTTTCAGATAAACCCCCCCTTATCCTTGAAACAGAAAGAAACAACCAATTGTGGCCTACCTTAACAGCCTAAGCCAAAGAAAACCCCAGGAAATCTGACCAGGACATGACAATACAAGGAATATAGCTGAAGTTGCTTCATTTCTTGTACCATTTGATAGATTATGGCATAAAGTGGGTACAAACTCCTGCTGCGGTGAGGAAGAAAGCAACTCTTCTTACAGCACAAAAACCAGACACAGCATTGACCATATCACCCAGATGGCCAAGTGCAGCAAGAAATAGGAATTATATGTCGCCTAATAAAACAAGGTGGAGTAGGGAGAAAAAGTAGTTGTTGGAATAGATGTCGTTCCCTCCTACCTCCAGCAGAAAAAAGACTATATATTAAATGGCAAGAGATGATTTTAGAAGTGAACAAATAAGGTAAGTGGTAACAAAGGAGACCTCCGGGTAGAGGAGCAACAGATTTAATGTGCCAGAAGGAGCAGGGCTCTGGGCTGGGCTGCTGTTGAGTCCTACAGTCATCCATCAAAGGATGGATGCTTCTGCATCAGTACAATCTTTCATCTATCCTCCTCAATCTCCACTGGTAGTCACCTTCTCAGAGAACTATTAAACTTCTAGTCTTTCAGTTGCTCCTTCATTTCCTACTAGAGTAATTTTCCCCTATTGAAAAACACATACCTAAGTTTAAGTGCCTCCAGCAGTGAGAATTGCAGATGTAAACAATGCTAGTGAAAAGGATCAAGAAGTTTATCTGTTTAAGAAAGCATCAAATAAATATGCAAAATACTCGACAGGCCAGGCTTAAACATCAATGTTGTGTCTTTGTTTCTCTCATATTGCAAGAGGCAGATGATATTCAACAAAGTGTAGATGGAAAAGTCAAAAACTAAAAAGAAATCCTTTTGGTGAGAAGGTAGAGTTGAAAACCACTTGACAAATTATGACATGAAGACAAACAGTTTAGCAGATTTACAAAAGGGATAGGATAAATACAGATAGGAATACTCGTGTTACATTAATTTTTTAAATATTTTTATTAAAGAAATATTGTAGCTCAATTTCTATTAGAACTTAGAAAGAATAGCAGATTAACTCCTTTGTGCCTAATGCAGGATTTCTTTTTTTCTCTGAAGAAAGTGGAGATCATCTCCACAGGAGATAGAGATCTGAACTGAATGAACTCTAAATCTAATGTAACTGCAGTTTCTGTTCTCCCTAAAAAGCATGAACAAACGATTAATGAGGAGAGAGTGACTGAGGCAGGGGCCGGTCCAAAAAAGTGAGTCAAAGCAGAAAGTTAGTCAGATTTTCATACTGATACCAAGAAACACTTTGGTCAGAGGATTCTTGAAACAGAAGTCAAGATGAATGACTAAAATCCAAGTAGGCAAAAACCTGCAACAGTCATCAGGCACAGTTATGTTTTGTCAGAAAAGTCAGCCAGCTAGCTGGATGTCCCAACAGCAGTACCCCCCCAAAATGCAAAACCCAGTTGCACGTAAATTGAGATTTTTCTTTTCTTCAGATGCACCCAAGACACCCCTTTCGTCAGCAGCAAGCACACATGTATTACAGCATTTCAGAGGACAGAGTCAACAACAGCAGTCTGAGCAATAATATTACAGGGTTTTCTTGAAACCCCCAGTCTCTCTTTCTGTATTCTCTGCTATCTTTTACTGTACACAATGGTTGGACTATACACTTGCAAAAAAGGCAGCCCCCTTTTGCTCCGTTTGCAGAAAATGAGAGTGACGACAGCAATAGGAATGATAAATAAAAAAAAAGACATCACATGCACATGCCAAAACACCCAGGGAAAATCCAGCCATGGGGTAAATACTGAAATTTTTACTTGTAATTTATAAAATCAAAGAAACACAGAAATAGCAAAACACACATGTCCTTGCCAAAAGTGGCCTCCTCTCAGAGTGGCCTGCCCCAGCTGTTGAGCTCTGAGCTTTGCTCCAGCTGCAGTGGTACCTTCCCTCGCAGGGGATTCCCAAAATGTGAAAGATGCCCCAAAGCTGACACAAAGCCAAGAGATTTGGCTCCCATGCCAGACTTCCTCCAGCTGTCAAGGCAAGGAGAGCACCACGGGTGCTGTGCTTTAGCTACCCTTAGCTAGAGCTGCAGCAGCCAGGCAGAGATCAGGAGGGCTCCAGGGCTTCTCCTGGTCCCCCTGGCTTTAGATCAGAGGGGCAAGGTAGGCTCGTCCACCCCAGTGGCATCCTGCACTGTACAACATCACAGCTAAGGTCCTCATCCAGTTCTGTGAGCCTCCTACCACCCTTTCTGAAGCAGTTCTTCTGAGTTACTCATTATTAATTCATCTGTTGCTTTGTCAAATGGGCTCCTCCCCAACACTCAGCGTGCAGAGCCACAGCTGTAAAGCTACTGTTTTTGTTCAAGATACAAAAAAACAGCTATTTGGAGTCAGAACCTTGCTGGGGGATTCTGTGTTTGCTAACAGCATTTTTAAACAGGTCCATGCATCACTGAAAGTAAGTTATATCTGTAAGAGATGGGGGAAGCCATCCGGAGAGGCAGTTTTGTGTGCTGATGCAGCAGTGGGCAGAGACAGATTATTTGCAAGCTGTTCTGGACCAGTATAAACCCAGTCTTTAAAATTTTCATGTGGTTAAACAATGACTCACAATTGATCCCTATCTTGCCCGTCAGCATTTGCCCTTGCTTTACATCTGTATCATGGCTAAAGCATAGCAGAAGGATCATGAAAAGGGGCAGAGGCATACAAAGTTAATTTACAAAGCATAGAGCTCACTCAGCTTCTGTGCAAAGCAGATAAAATCTTGAGGCAGTGAGTATTTTATGGTTTCTTAAAATACAATTCAAAGAGAGCTGAAGTCTCGTTTCATACCATCTGTAAAAGATATTAATTAGTTGAGGGAGTACAAAAGTTTAAAAAAAAACTCTGGTTCCCTCGTAATTTTCTATCTGAAACAGGGCATATATACATATATGTGTATACTTATAAATACATGTACATATATTTTAAATATATTTAATACACACACATTTGCAAAAATATACAGTAGGTCATCCCTCTATTGGGGGATTCCTTCAAACGTAGCATCATTTTAAAACCCTTCACGAGAGCTGAGAGAAAGACTCAACCTTACCTTCCTAATCCCCAGCTTCTCTTCACCTTTCGAAACTGTATCCCTGTGGCCGTCTCTATGGCGACGGTGACGTCCCGGTCCCCTTGACGAGAGGGCTGCTGGCACATGCAGCAGGTGCGAGAGTGAATCTGTCAGCACGAGGAGCCTCTTCAGTCTTAGGTTTCTCCCTGGGATGTGGTGCTCTTCAAAAGCAAGCCCGAAAAACACCTCGACAAAGAAAACCACGTCTGGGAGGGGAGAAAACTGGGAAATAAGCGAGCAGAGAGGTTTGGGAGTTTTTTGTTTTTCTTCTTTGTTTTTTTTTTTTTCCCCCTTTCTTTTGTGAGTATTTCTGTTACTTGGAAAATAAATGCGATAGCACTCTTATCAAAGCGTGCATCTGGATAAGAAGCAGAATGAATTAACTGGGTGATTTCTCCCAGAGCATTTGATAGTGCAAAAACATTTACACCATGAAGCAGAGGGAGCTGATGAGCAACAGGATGAAAAAGCTCCTGCAGTGCCCATCCACCGGGCACGAGGACTCAGCAGGCACGGGCAGATACTTGACCCCCAGCTGCTGGGGAGAGAAGAGATGGGGCAAGGGTTTGGTTCCCAGGGGTGCTTCCCCTGAATTCCCAAATGTGAGAGAATCACTGAGATAAAAAGCTTTCTGTGACCACCCATGGCCTGCAGCTGCTGACCCGGCATGTTCAGGAGATGCTCCAGGCTGCTCTGCTCCAGTCTCCATATTTCACAGACCTTTTACACCTGCGGGTTCTGTGCCACTGTAATCCTACTCCCTGCCGCAGAGGAAGCGGTGACGCCAAGAGCTTTGTGGTGGCAGAGTCAATGAAAAAAAAACACATATCAGCTCACCTTAAAGGAGTTTAATAGCCCAGCAAGTATTAGGTCCAATCCAGAATAGGAAAGATACATTCAGAAAGATATATTACTAAAACTTCCATTGCAGTAACATACGTTAAAAACATCTAGTCCCAGACTGGGCTATTGATGTGTCCGTAACTATTGTGTTGAAAAATAGTGCCATAATCTTCTACCTAGTCATGGGTATCCTCTTTTCTAATGCTTGGACTGTAAAGTGCCTGGAATTAGGGAATGTTTGCTGCTCTGTTTGTATGGCCCTTATCATGATGCGTTGCTTGCCCCTGCCTGAGGTTTTGGATGCTACAATAGCACAAAAACAAAGCAGTTTGTGAAGAAACGTGAGATCCAAGAGGAGCCAAAGACAGTATAGGACTTAGTCGTGTGTGCAGTTCCTGAGAAGGGAGGATTGCCCACAAAGGATGCAACACCTCAGTTTGCATAACTGGCAAGTACAGAAACCAGCTTTCCATCCAAAGTTATCAATAGATTTATTTCTGTATTTTTTCTCCTCACAGCACCTCGTGCTCTGTTCCAGTTACAGGTGCACTGAAGAAGCTGATACTTATTAGCCGCATTACAGCTTTTACACAACAGCAACGGATGCACGGATAAAGAGATACTTCTTCTAGGTCGTGCAAAGTTGGTTTCTACTTTGCAGCAAAGAAATGCCAAAAGCATGTCCCAGCCAAACCAGGGGTTATGACCCAGTCAAACCAGGGACTTCAAAATAGTTTTGTGTACCTGTGTCAGCAAAGTGGCACAGGAGAATGCATATGCCTTCACATGTGGGATGTATAGCCAGTCTGCCATACCAATGGGAAAAAGCAGATAGGCAAAGGATATGCAGCATCAAGGTGACGATACATGAAGTAACCCCACGGCAAAAGTGGATTACACTACAGGTATTATGGAGCTCTACAGAGCAGAGATTAATCTCCAGAGTCAGCCTGTAGTCAACACATAAGTTGTTATAACTGGAGAAGCACCAGCAGAAGAGGAGAAACCTTTAAAATAACTACCATGAAAGACAAACAGATTTCCTCAGAGCTGTCTGGAGGAAATGTCGCCTTATGATTATTCTAAGTCTGAAAGCAAGAGCCAATGTTTTAGGGGATGAGAATGCATACTGTAAAGAGTAAATTTAAAGAGGTCTTATATCTCTGTTTATAGTCAAAAGGATGCTGAGCTAAGCAAGGCTACAAAGCTGTCTTTCAAAAGGATCTCCCTTGCCTTCACTGTGTGGAGTCCCATCAACTCCCTAGGAATAGTATATTGTCCCTTCTCACCCTGTGTCTATCTCATCTCATAGGTACTTAACAATAACCTGGTCGAGCATCAGCGTCCAAGAAGTTACATCTCAGTAAAGATAAAGCACAGGACAAGGTGCTACAGGTATCATACAAGAAGTTAATCAATCAGAGCTACAGGAGTAGCTTTTTCATTCTGTGACTATAACAGTTCAGACAAAAATTATTACTTTCAGGATTTTTCATCTGGAAAAGAAAAGAAAAGAAAAGAAAGAAACCCACCAACACCCTCCCTTTCCCTCCCCCTCAACCAAGGGAGAGAATATAAAAAAAAAAAAAGATATCCCTGCTGCTCTACTGCTACTGAGCCAAATTAGGATTATTTTACAGAACAGATTCTCTGGCATTTTTCTGTTTTAATACTTTTAAACTTTTAATGGCAACTGTTTAACACATTTCTACTTGGAAAAGCACAATAATAATTAAAATAGTTTTTTATATAAAAACAGCTATAATTATGTCTTTTGCTTTGTTTGACAAAACTATGATTTCTACCAAAACACATGACCAGCCCTCGGGTGGTCTATTCACAGCAAACAATGTATTGTCCTGGGCACACAAGAAGAAAGAGATGATGTGGTTTAATCAAGCCTCAAACTTCATTTACTTAACTTTAATGGAAACTACCAGTAATAACTCGTAGAGGGCACACTATTATTTTGTCTTTCATCAGCTTGACATGATCGAATGCTGCCATTATCAGCTGCTTCTTTCTCACGCATTCAGTTACATTCTACTGCTTGGACAATACTGACTGCTCTTTGCAGGAGGGTTAAAAAGCTAGAGGGGGAGTTATTTCCTCCTATACATCAGACATATAGAAATTCAAAAAAAAGAAAAAAAAAAACTGTATTTAATATGTTCCTACTTCTAAACATCCTACTTAAATCTTAAGCCACAAACAACTTGACTGCTCTGCTCCTTAGACCCTTAGCCCACACGAATCACCAAAAGATAGCCAGTTCTCTAAACGTCAGGTAAAAAAAAGCCTGCTCTACAGTCAGGGGAGAGTATCTCATCAATTCTGGATAGCTTGGGTCTCAGGCATTATATTTTATGAGTAATGAATAGTATTATCCATTGTCAGAGATCCAGAAATCTTGAAAAGAATCCAGGCTTTGCCCTTCTAAAGCTGTTATAACCAGTCTGGCACAAGGCCACTTCAAAGGATTTAGCTTAGAAAACCATATTTCAGTTCATGGTAGTGTCTCTGAAAACTTCTGCTGTTGAGGTTACTTGTCTGAAGAAATGCTGTTCATTTATGCTGGATTAGTTATACCTACTGCACGGCTTGAAATGGAAAGTCATTCTACCAATGATGGGATCCTTCATGCTAGAAGTTAATTCCTTCATCTCCAAATTGACACAAAGACGAAATGGACAGGAAGAAGCTGGCCAAGAGCAATAAACCTCTCTGGACTTGGGACTTCTAGGTAAGTAACCCATGGTAGTTAAAAGCCAAGTGAGGTAGAATGAGTAATGAGGAGACAAATATGCGTGCCAAAGACAGCATCCAAGATATAACCCCAAGCATGACATTACACTCTTGTTTCTGCTCCCCTGCAGAGTCCACCAGCTCTTGGAATCACTCAATCCTTCCTGCAAGTGCCTTCAAGCCCCTCCTCCATCCTTACCCTTGCAAACCTTATTCTGAGACTACTGCTTCACCCACATGGACTAAACAATTTCATGGGATCTCACAGCTGAGCAGAAGGTGAGCTGACTGTGCCCATCCTGTCCGACAGCTGTGCTGTCTTCAGTTTGAGTCTACAGAGAGCCCATGCAACAGCAGGGGTCTAGTTTGAAGTTGTCTCTCTAACAATGTCTGAGCCTTTCTGCCTGGAGGAAGGCAGGAATTTTGCTCACTCCTGGCAGGAGGTAGTGTGAAAACCAGTATGCACCTAGTATGAGCACCCAAGGACTTTGGACTCGAGACTCAAGAGCCCAAATTACAAGTCAATACAATAGCATGAATGGCCCACAGCTTCCAGAACCATCATCACTGCAGTTGTTCACCAAAGGTTTCACACCTGCCAAGTATGCCTGTGTTTCACAGAAGAAACTCGGAACAAGCGCAAGCAGACACACAATTATGCCTGCCATAAAGACTCAGAAACAACACATTTGCCTATTTACATTTTCCCATTCCACTAACATTATTGAAGAAACATTCCATTTTCAGCTGTGTTTGCAGCAAGCTAACAAGGGGCTCATGAAGTCAGATTATTCATTTACACAAATGTTTCTGATTACTTTTCATTTGATCACTCAGAAAACACTTTATTAAAAAGATGGAAGAAAATACAAGTGTTTTTCAGGATCACCTCTCAAAATTCAAGGTCCTGATCCAACCCTGCATCTGCAGAACACACCACAGGAATGAAGCACAGGTACCAGCTCTCTGCACACCTGGGGCCTGCCAGCACAACCTCCTTTCAACTGAGAGGGAGCCTTCTCCAGCAAATAAAAGTCAGCTATGAAAGCAATGGGAAGCACGCTGCTCTACACACATTGAAAGTCTGTTCCCTTAGGGGTTTCACACAAACTACACCTTTGGTTAACTTCTGAATGGAGTCCCCAGGTGGTTAAAGTGCTGATATTGCATTATTTATTGCAAGTGAAATACATCTAAGTAGTGCTTAGCAATAGAATTTACATGAAGTCACTTGATGGAAAAAAATAGAGGGTGGGGGGGAGGAAGCTGTTTACAAAACAAGTTACAGTAATAAAGCTGCTAGGCTGAGCCAAGAGACCTCTTAGTAAATCATTTATTCCACAGTTTGACAGTATTTACAAAGGTTTTTACATGAATTATTTACTGAAGCTTTTATAACTTGTAACGTACTGTACACAAAACAGCAAAAACACATTAGAGTTACAAACCTGGGAACATACAGTTATGCAATGACAGATGGTGGAAAGGGCTCTGACAAAAGGAAGTTTACAACTAACACAAGCAACAGCCTTTGCTTTCTGTCATCAATAAAGGGATGAGGACTAGCAGGAAAATGTGATTCAAGGAAACAAGACA
The DNA here is from genome assembly GCA_013398735.1 of Nothocercus julius. Lineage (NCBI taxonomy): Eukaryota > Metazoa > Chordata > Aves > Tinamiformes > Tinamidae > Nothocercus > Nothocercus julius. Next base: position 630,669 of record VZSV01000021.1, read on the forward strand.
GTTTTTCAAAAGCTACATTCTTTGTGATTGCTGGATTTGGTTATTTAAAAATGACTCCTTTGTTTTGGGTGTCTAATTCTAAGAATTGCCATTTCAGTGAGTTACCACCCACCAATGAAAGGCTGCATGGCACAAAAGCCAGAATTTACATGAAGGCAATCCCAAAGTTCTGCTGCTTACCATATTAGCTTTAAATCGACTCCTATTCCTATTGTGTATTTGTCTTAAAAGCCTGCCCAGAGATGCCGTGCACATTAGTGGCCTATACCAGAAAGTTGTGTATACAACAACATTCAGGAAGAGAAATTCATGGTTCA